>JASGXE010014536.1:0-11798 GCA_030068105.1 Sinentomon sp. SZTP_YWyxl | reverse complement strand
AATGCAATAATGCAATGAGGAAAAGGAAATGCAATGCAACGCAATAAAAAAGTCCAGTAAGAACCTACGCCCTTTTTAAAGAGAAAAAAAAAGAGACTGAAAATGTAAAAAAAAAATAACCACCTCATGACATTGTACTGAATTACGTTTCTCTGGTAATCTGGAGATGGAAAATAATGATCTGTCCTCATTTCCTCGTATGAAGAATAGGGAAACGTGAGACAGGGTAGGCAGATAGGTAGGTTGAAGAAGTAATGGATTTCCGTATCTCAAATCGAGGAACGTCAGATAGGCGTCAACGATGAGAAAATCGTATAAAAGCGAGACCACGATGGTGGAGAATTATCAGTTATCAAAGAGATCTTCTTGAGTTAAGAATCTCCTCTCAACTCTAGCGCTCTTCTCTCTCTCGACAAGTGAATTCGTACCAGTTCATCCACCCGAGTCTCGGAGTAACAATCAGTCATCTCTGCAGTGCTCTATTGTGTTAGTTACGGTTAAATCTCTTTTTTTTCTTCTCGTATACGTACCACAAGTGTTGAGGGGGTAACTTTCGGTAATAGGGAAGTTAACGTAACGAAGGGAGAATATTTTGACCCCATCGACGATGCGCTAGAGGTACAGGGTACCCCCTCTGAAGACGCGAATAGATAGTCCGGAGAATTATGTAGACGAAAGAGACCACAAAACGAGAGCTCCTCTCGGATTTTTTTTTCCCATGTCAACACTCGGTGAGGCGAAATGCTGTCGTTCCGACCTCCCATACGCGGTGCCCCAGTTGATATGCGATGCGCTAGAGGTACAGGGTGCCAACGGATGCATGGTGGATGCCCAGATATCAAACCTGGACCCGATATCGTGGTGGTGTCTACAAAATTTCAACTTTGGAAAATTTTTGTCGTTTTCCATGATCCGTTTTTGTTGGCCTTCGGAACATTTTTGAAACATTTCGGAACTTTTTTAGAATATTTTTGAAACATTTTTGGAATATTTTAGAACATTTTCTGAACATTTTTAGAACATTTTTGGAATATTTTCGGTATATTTTTGCAAAAATGTAAAACCTCCCTAAAATTTGAAACCTCGGATGTTTCCAAACAGCTGCCATGCAACCTGCATCAACATTCCTGAATGATATTCTTCGGCAGATAGAAAAACTCAGTCAAGAATACATTACAATGCAAAAGAACAGAAGTGTATACATTACAATGCAAAAGAACAGAAGTGTTTTCTGCATGGAGATTCAGCTGGATAAGAGAGGGCGTTGTCTTTACGAAAACAACTAATCTAGTCTGTTTTCCGGGTAAAACTACAATCAGCAGCTAGATTTTGGTATGGACAGCTTGCGAAACATGATTTACCCTTCATAATCAAAGCTAACCAAACCTGACCTGACCTCCTTCCCTCACTGCCCATATTGCTTGTTGTCAACCTGCTGGGTGGTGGCCGCCTATTCATGCTGTCAAATTGCTGCTTACTTTATTTGTCTGCGATGCTACCCTGAGCCAAGGAGTTCGAGAGAGAAAGATGTTATTGGTCGCTTTTATGCTGGGGTTCGAATCCTCTTGATCTATAAATATATCCTCTTGATAAATTAAATAAAACATGTAGCATGCGTATTTTCAGCATCTGGAAATACTCACAGATAACTATCAAAAACTCTACCGTTTCTCTCTCATCGAAAGAAAAATATATATTGTGACGGAAAATAATGATCTGAAAACACATCACTGCATTCCAAATGAAAATTTTTGCCTTAGCCTGTATTCTTGATGGTATTCTAAACGAGGTCTTCCATATGAAGCCTCTTATTTAGATTGTGATATGGCACCAGCCTGGAGGGATGTCATTCCACACCGGGCATTGCAAACGTCCCTCTCATAGAGTCTCTCTAGTATGGCACAAAAGAGCCAACGCGCAGTTGGGAAATACAGTTTGTTTGACTTTGCGACCTTTGTGGATTTTGCGTTGTTTATCGAAAAGTTACCATAGGATTTTGGTGGTTTTGGACGCTAAAGACTCAGGAGGAAACAAGATTTTTTGAGACCAAAAGTATTTTTAAAGGTGTTGTCGGACATGCGCGCGATCACGTGGGAAAGACAGTCTTTTTGGCGCAAAAAGTGATAAATTCTGCATAGGGTTTCAGTGTAGTTTGGCCAATATCTCGAAAATAAAAGCGTATAAATACATGGCTCGCGGATTTTATTTTACGGTATGATTTAAGCTTTAATCTGGTTCTAAGCAATTTGGTGTACGCCTAGCCGTTCCAAAATAATCAAGCCTGGAACGCATGTCCAGGACGGAAAAGAGTCGTAAGAGCCTTTTCTTGCGGCGATCGCGCCGAGATTTGCAGAAGATAGATATTGGTTTTTTGTGTCAAGAAACGCGGTTTTGTCATCTTTCGATCGACCGTAACCAATTCGAAATCCGATTTCACTTTATATTATGCAGAATCTGCTGTCCCTTGAATTTGATCGCAGACAAATTGCGCGCTCCACTGGTGTCCCTTGCAGACGAAAACAATGCCAGGCCGCTGCCGCAATGCAACAGCATAGAGAATCACTCATGTTGCCGATCCAAGTATCACTGCATGGCACAATAGTAAATGCGCTTGACACCATGACAGACGTTCTACGGGTTCCCAATTCGGTATCATTTGCAGTGTATGGACTGACTGACGTAGGTCTTTCGAGGCCCACCGATTGTCTTCCTATCTTAAAAAAATTCAATTTAAAAAAATTTTGTTACTGATGCTCTTTTTTGGCCGATGTTGAATTCGATCTTTATTTTGAAGCAAGTCGCAGATCACTTCCACTTATTGTTTTGTAAGCCGAAGAGGACAAAGCATGTAAATGAAGGTGCAAAATGCCAATTTTTCGCTAACCCCCAGCAATCCTTATATAGGGTGAGGCAAAAGTCACGCAACAGTTTGTGCATGGCTTCGTAAAAGTGTCGGTTATGCGGTTTTACATGCCCAGTGTGGTCGGCTTCTCTGCCTGTCTCTCTGGCAACGTCGCATTCCTGTCTCCGTCGATTTGGTGTGTCAAGGGTGTTTTTCTGGTAGTCGAGTCGCTATGCCAGAAGTGTACACTCAAGCAGAGCGTGTGGAGATTGTGCGCCTCTACGGAGACGCGGACCGCAGTTTGCGACAGGTTTCTGCGATTTTTCACCAACGCCACCCCGAGCGGCCGACCCCGGAACCCTCGGCAGTCAAACGGCTCGCGGCAGTACGGACGCACTACGGACGCAGCACGTACGCATTACGGACGCAGAACGGCCAATGTAAGGACGCAGTACGGACGCAGTACGGACGCAGTACGGACGCAGTACGTACTGCGTCCGTACTGCGTCCGTACTCAAATGGGAAAACACGAAATGGAAAACACCAAATGGGAAAACCGAAATGGGAAAACACGAAAAGGGAAAACCCAAATGGGAAAACCCGAAAAGATAAACACCAAATGGGAAAATCCAAATGGGAAAACACGAAATTTCTGCTCATTTTTGGCCGACGAAGTTTGTGAGATCAACACGTAAGCCCACACAATAGTGATTTTGTTTGGAGATTCCACAAATCGATGCTGCAGATGTTGAAATGATACTGCGTCCGTACTGCGTCCGTAATGCATCCGTACTGCGTCCGTACTTCGTCCTTACATCGGCCGTACTGCCTCCGTAATGCGTACGTGCTGCGTCCGTATTGCATCCGCACTGCGTCCGTACTGCGTCATGTAACGGCAGGGCGTTAAAACGCTGTTCACCTGAAAATTTGGCATCGTTGCGCCAAAATGACGTTATCGCAATGGTCGATAATTTTTGACGGCAATTGCCAGCAGATCTGTAATGCGAGGTTATAAAAGAGCAGTACGGACGCAGTACGGACGCAGTACGCACGCAGTACGGACGCAGTACGGACGCACTGCGGACGCAGTACTGACTACGGACGCACTACAAGTTTCAAATCGATTCCAACTCTGAGTTCACAAACTCCGTATTTACGTCAGCTGTTGGAATTTGTGTATAATAATTAGTGTTCTCGTTTCCCCTTCATTTCACCATTCATTTGCAAACTCATACTCATCGCAAATAATTCAGCTTTGATTCAAGAGTCTTTTCGCTCATACATATCCTGGACAATGTCTTTCAGGTACTTTTGGGACAAACAACCCGTTGCCTTCCTTGTGGAAAATACTTCGCATTCATATGGGAAGAGTTTAATTGGTAGAAGACGCCCCCAGAGAAGGGAGGCCACGAACGGCAACAGATCCCGAGACCGAGGTCCGGGTTATCCAGACCGTGGAGCAGGATGGAAGGTCGTCGTCCCGTCGAATTGCCCAACAAGCTGGCACAAGCCAACGCTCAGTGGTCGGCCTGGAGCGGCGTGGAGCTGGAGCAGTTGCACTGAAAAGTGTATGCCGGTCCCCGCCGAAATCCCAGCTAAACCGACCACAGTAACACTGCAACTCCCCCTGCCACAGCCAAGAGGCGTTCGCAGGTGTAGAATAATAATAATAATAATAATGATGGTTAATTCAGATGGCACTGTACAACAACTGTTGGCTCAAAACAACAACAAACTGGCAAACCAGAGATGCCAAAACGAACAGAATAAATATCTTATGCGTCCTTACCGTCCTTACTGTGTCCTTACAGCGTCCGTACTTTGTACGTACTACGTCCGTTCTGCGTCCGTACTGCTTTCTTACTGCGTACCTACTGCGTACCTATTGGCCATTACGCGTCTGTAAATCTTCCGTAATACGAAGGCTGATCATGAAAGACTGGGACTGGTGTTGTTTCTGGGCTCCCACAAACTTCTCAGCCATCTTTCGCTGCATTGTCCGCTGCATTATCCGCTGTATTGTCTGCTGTGTTGTCCGCTGTGTTGTCCGCTGCAATTCCGTTGGACGCAGTACGGACGCAGTACGGATGCATTACGGACGCAGTACGGACGCAGTATCATTTCAACATCTGCAGCATCGATTTGTGGAATCTCCAAACAAAATCACTATTGTGTGGGCTTACGTGTTGATCTCACAAACTTCGTCGGCCAAAAATGAGCAGAAATTTCGTGTTTTCCCATTTGGATTTTCCCATTTGGTGTTTATCTTTTCGGGTTTTCCCATTTGGGTTTTCCCTTTTCGTGTTTTCCCATTTCGGTTTTCCCATTTGGTGTTTTCCATTTCGTGTTTTCCCATTTGAGTCTTCCCTTTTCGTGTTTTCCCCTTTGGGTTTTCCCATTTGGTGTTTTACCATTTGGTGTTTTCCCATTTGGGTGTTTTCCCATTTGGGTTTTCCCATTTGGTGTTTTCACATTTGGTGTTTTCCCATCATCAAGTACATTTTCGGCCGCTTTTCGCATTTCCACTCGCCCTCAATAGTCAATTCAACAAATGGATGCACCTGTCGCAGCAATGGAAAAGGACTTGCTTTCTGCATAGAAATTAAATTTTGGAAAGACAAATCTATATCCGTTAAATTGACTATTTACACCTCATTCCATTTGAAGAAAAATCTGAGAATGCTTCACACGTTTCCAATCCAATAAGCATCAAAACTTTGATTTCTGTGCTCAATCGTCAGTTTTTGACCGGTTCTTCATTGTTGCAGGAATTCTATTTCCCTCTAAGCATGCTTGAGAGCATCCTCAGTTTTTATCTTCAGTGGAATGAGGTGTATAGCGCATTCTTCGTTTATCACCGAAGCACAGAAAATTTCTTGAGGCATTTTTCAAGAGTAAATTTCATGATAAAACAGTGTAGGTTCCCATGGCCATTCTGAGGAAAGTGGTTGCTCGAAACAGCGGTTTCCGGATCCGAAATGATTTACCAGGGTTGCGTCCATTCAATGGATACCGATAAGTCCAAGGCAGGAATATGTTATCCTTTTTGGTCAGGCAGACCAACAGCAACGAGTTAGCAGTTAATGTCGAAAAACCCGATGAACAGAGCGTGTGATGGGGCATTGCGCTGCCCATGGAAGCTCACCCGGAAATAACTCGTGGTGAAAATGTCAGTTGCCGAAAAAAAACACATTGTTTGGACCAATCCAAGTGTAACTTGACATTCGTATGCCCATTCCGGAATGAAGTTATTTCGCATAAACTATAAAATCGACCCTCACATCAGGTATGAGGGTAGGTTATGGTGAATTCGGTCAGTGTGTCTATCGGCATGGTAAATGGAGGAAGCAGACGGTACGACCGCATCAAGGGGTAAAACCAAAAACTTACAACATAAAAACTCACAGAATAGATCTTTCGACGTGTTATACCACGCCATCGTCAGCTCAACTCAGCTAACCCCTTCAATACCATGGCCCCATACGTGGACCCATATCTATAGAGCTCTGAAAAATATTTTCGATTGACAACAATGCTTTGTTGAGAAAATTAATTGGATTTAGAAATTAAAATCTTCCTTTCTCGCTATTGTTTGTCAGAGACATTTTATTGCCCTGACTAAATGTCCGGCCGGATACACCATTGTCACTAGCACCAAGGCAACACTGCGCTGTAAGAAGGCATGCCGTTGAATGATGAAACAATGGCCATAACGCACAGAGAAGACGGAAGGCGATGACTCCGTATGAAGCGCACAGACGTGCAGCGGACGGCAACGGAAACCTGCATCTTGTTTCCTTCGATTCGCAGCTAAGATTATGTCTTCCTATCAAGGTGTGTCTTGTTCTATTTTACAAAGCCTTTTTACATGCGGAGTTCCATCATGGTCGTAACTACATTATCGACAACTCAACAATGGGATTTTCATTTTGTTTCCGCAATGCAGAGATTTAGTATTTGTGCGCACGAACGCAGTTACGGACGCAGTACGGACGCAGTGCGGACGCAGTACGGACGCACTACGGTTACAGTACGGACGCAGTACGGACGCAGTACGGACGCAGTACGGACGCAGTACGGACGCAGTACGGACGCAGTACGGACGCAGTACGGACGCAGTACGGACGCAGTACGGACGCAGTACGGACGCAGTACGGACGCAGTACGGACGCAGTACGGACGCAGTACGGACGCAGTACGGACGCAGTACGGACGCATTACGGGCGCAGTACGGACGCAGTGCGGACTCAGTACGGACGCAGAACGGACGCAGTACGGACGCAGTACGGACGTACTACGGACGCACTACGGACGCAGTACGGACGCACTACGGACGCAGTACGGACGCAGTACGGACGCAGTACGGACGCAGTGCGGACGCAGTACGGACGCACTACGGACGCAGTACGGACGATGTACGGACGCAGTACGGACGCAGTACGGACGCAGTACGGACGCAGTACGGACGCAGTACGGACGCAGTACGTACGCAGTACGGACGCAGTACGGACGCACTATGGACGCAGTACGGACGCAGTAAGGACGCACTACGGACTCAGCACGGACGCACTACAGACGCAGTACGGACGCAGTACGGACGCACTATGGACGCAGTACGGACGCAGTACGGTCGCAGCACGGACTCATCACGGACGCAGTACGGACGCTGTACGGACGCAGTGCGGACGAAGTACGGACGCAGTACGAACGCAGTACGGACGCAGATCGGACGCAGTACGGACGCAGTACGGACGCACTACAGACGCAGTACGGGCGCACATGCAACACGCATATTTCAGTTTGCAGAAATTGCAGCGCCGATTGTTTGTCAGGAGTAGAATTTCTCAGCAATACCCCTAACTTATTTAAGATACGTGCAAAACGCATATTTTACCTTGCAGAAATTGCAGCGCCGATTGTTTGTCAGGGGTAGAATTTCTAAGCAATACCCCTAACTTATTTATGACACATACAACACGCATATTTCAGTTTCCAGAAATTGCAGCGCCGATACCTCTAATTACGAATACGAAAGCACATAGGTATGTCCGCGAAATTTCCGATTCCACATGTCTGCAGGTATTCCGAACTACCACCCTTACTTTACCTGCAGTTCAACAGCCTTGGTTGCCATGGAAAACAATTTCTTTCACCGGGTGAAAAGGTCTGTCCTCTTAAAGAGAAAGGAAAAATTCCCCCTTAAAAAATGGTGACTGCCCGTCCCACTTACGCCGCAAGACGCTGGCAGGCTTCGGACTGCCCTTGGCGTGGTTAACAGCACCAATTTAAAATACCGCCACTTTTGCTTGCTTTCCCAGGCGGTGAGTCACAGAGCATTGGGTTGAAAAAGGAGGGGTTCCGCTTCGGCAACGGGCTGGCCGGCCTCTGCTCGGTTTATATCCCGCGTTCAGGTACCGGTTTTAAACCCAAGCCTTGCTTGGTTTTCCCGGCTGTGCCGGTTTTAAACCTGCCTTTTTGGCAGTTTTACCTGTCCCCTTTAGGACAGTTTTATTCCCGGTCCCGCACGGGCTTCACCCGGGCATCGACAGCCACCATATATCCCAGCCTCCGCGGGAACCTCTCCTATGCTCGCTGCCTCTACTTCCAAGCAGGCGAGCATTTTTACGAGCTTTTTAATGCGAGGGACTCTCTGCCTTAGCTGTGCAGAGCCAAACACACGTTGCCCTCATATACAGAAAAATAGGAAAATATTGTTTGCAAACTACTGAATTCAGGGCAACATTTTTTTGCTCCCAGCAATTTGCAGGTCGAGGCCTGATAAGAGCCTGCGAAATGAAAAATCAAAACAGGACAGGATGTCCGCAAAGAGCAGTATGCTCTTGCATGCCCCCCGCCCCTTGTGAACCTGAAGTGGTACACGAATGGTTCAAGCTAGGTGGCAGCTTGTGCTGCAGGCCACGCCACAGCAGTCAAGACAGTCACATAAAGGAAAAAAAAAATAATATTTTTACCGGGGTTTTTAAGTTCGAGGCGCCATTAAAGAGAAAGGAAAAATTCCCCCTTAAAAAATGGTGACTGCCCGTCCCACTTACGCCGCAAGACGCTGGCAGGCTTCGGACTGCCCTGCGGTGAGTCACAGAGCATTGGGTTGAAAAAGGAGGGGTTCCGCTTCGGCAACGGGCTGGCCGGCCTCGGCTCGGTTTATATCCCGCGTTCAGGTACCGGTTTTAAACCCAAGCCTTGCTTGGTTTTCCCGGCTGTGCCGGTTTTAAACCTGCCTTTTTGGCAGTTTTACCTGTCCCCTTTAGGACAGTTTTATTCCCGGTCCCGCACGGGCTTCACCCGGGCATCGACAGCCACCATATATCCCAGCCTCCGCGGGAACCTCTCCTATGCTCGCTGCCTCTACTTCCAAGCAGGCGAGCATTTTTACGAGCTTTTTAATGCGAGGGACTCTCTGCCTTAGCTGTGCAGAGCCAAACACACGTTGCCCTCATATACAGAAAAATAGGAAAATATTGTTTGCAAACTACTGAATTCAGGGCAACATTTTTTTGCTCCCAGCAATTTGCAGGTCGAGGCCTGATAAGAGCCTGCGAAATGAAAAATCAAAACAGGACAGGATGTCCGCAAAGAGCAGTATGCTCTTGCACCTCTCAGAAAGGGGAAGTAGAACCAACCCCTCTCGTTGCGACTTTTGAAGGGTTAGATGCCCCCAAGGCCCAAATCCACCAGCTACAACTCTCCTGCAGCCGCCTGCTGCCTTCTACGTAGTGTAACGGCATCAACACCCCTTTCAGACTGTCCACGGAAAACGGTGAAATTGTGGTATTTCAAAATATGAATGAGATGTGAAGCAGGTAACCGTTAATTTCCAGTTGGAATGTCTTTTTTCAGTGGGATGCATCATGTGGCAGTTTGGCCTGGAAAACGTTGGAATGGCAGGCAGTTTTTGAGGTGATATAGACCTGCAATGCTATTCACGGCAGGCATCCACAACCGTAATTACCTTGGGAGGGTTTCAGAATGACGGAGAGAGAGCTGGGACTTTTGGTTAGAAGTGACTTTTGGTTTGAAGTGACTTTTGGTTATAACTGACTTTTGGTTACAAGTGACTTTTGGTCATTAGTGACTTTTTAGTGACGACAAAAAAAACAAAAAAAATAGATCTAATAACCTGAACTAAATAATACCTCAAACAACAGAAAATTTATCATGTCACTCACAATGCTGCTTTGCCTGTAGTCAACAAGTGCAAAGTGAGCGGCCTTGCGCTGAACTTTTTTAATTGTCGAAATGTGACTAATCAACCAAGGATCCCAGACCGGAGCGGCATATTCAAGAATTGGTCTCACTAGACCAAAGTAGGCAAGCTCACGAATTCTGTGATGGCATTTCCTGAAGTTTCTTTTAACGAAATACAGTGCTCTATTGGCCTTGGAAGAAATCATATTTGTGCGAGGAGTCCAGTCCACTTTGCTGGAGAACTTCACCCCAAGGTAGGTAATTTCACCTGACGTGGACAGTATCCTCCCACCTAAATTGGCACTGGAAGGGAATAATTGAATTCCTTGTAGAAAATGGATAGAATGACATTTATCGACATTCATTGATATAGCGGATTGCTCACATAATGCCTGAATGCGAGAAATGTACCCCTGCGGAACATTGCACTCACTCGGAGTTGATATTTTGGAGTACACAATACACTTAAAGCGAAAAACCATATTCGTGAGCACACACAGGTCATTAATTTAGATGACAAAAAGCAACGGTCCAAAATACTCTCTTGTGAAACATCAGAAGTGAGAGGAAGGTGATCAGACAGGCCATCAACGCGAACTGCCTGTTTTGAGGCCATTGTCGGATCGCAGGAGTGTTTTGCAACACCTGCAGCACCGAACACGTCATAGGCTATCCAGACTGGTAAAGACTCCAGACCAGATGTCGTAACGTCGTTGAGAAAACACTCCGATCTGACAATGGCCTCAAACCAGATAATAATAATATATACCTAGTGATTATTGAGTTACAAATCGTGGCGCTAGACACAATTTAACAAAACACGAATAGGCCTAAATTGAATACAAATGTGAACAAAAAACGATTACATAAATCTGTTAACAAGCAATCCACACCGAGTCACTGATTAGGTAGGCACATATCTATGGAGTAGTTCCCCAATCCAAAATTATTCAGGAATGTTTTCTTGGTCACTAATAATTAATATATAATGAAATGCTATGGAATTTTACCCAAAAAACAAAAATCAAAAATAAGACTGTCAATTTGTATAGAAAAAGATAAAAGAGACTGATTGGGTTTAGCAATTGCAAAAAGTGGTAGCCAGGTGCACAGATGGAAAAAATAATCGTTTGCTTCAGATTCAGGAGATTCAGTTGGAGTTATGATTTTGAGTGTTCTTAACCAGATTTGCAGCCTTGCATGCTCCTCTACCAACTGGGCCCACCTGCCCTCATTTTTGCCACCGGTAAGTACGTCCTATTTTTACAAGTGGCAGTTGCCCCTTGTCAGCGTATCCGGCAAACATTTAGGAAATTGATGGCGTAATGTGTGCAAAATTATATTTTAGTTCAAATTTCGACCCGTGTTACTAAATGGAGATTCCTTATGGAGGATTTCCCTTTTCATGACGGATGCCCTTTTTGTTTCGGAGTGCGTAACGGTCTTTTAACAAATTGTGCAATTCAAGCCTTGATACAAACAAAACGAAAATGACACAAAACTTAAAGGTTGAATATTGTTATTTACCTACCCATCCCTTAGCACAGGTAGGCATACAAAGCAGGCTACTAGTTAAAATTACATAATTCTAAAAAACATCCATAATCAACAATTCTGGATTGCTGGATTGGTTGGAGTTGATTTGCATTTTCCCGAAGATTTTGCGATTGAGTAGCAGAGTGGGTAGCCCCAATTTTGGTAGCCGACTGGCGCGACACCAACGTAGTCAGTAATGTGCTAACATATTGTA
>JASGXE010014535.1:0-10800 GCA_030068105.1 Sinentomon sp. SZTP_YWyxl | reverse complement strand
TACAATTCTGGGACTTCTGCCAATCGGCAATCATCTATGAAGAAAAAGAAAGGAAATCCTCACAATGAAGGCCATAGAAGCTGTAACTTATAAACCTGCTGGAAATTTGGCCAAAATGGTCATAAATGGCCATATCCACCAAAAATGGCCAGTTCCACCAATAACTACACCAACCAAAACATCTCAACCGAGACTTATAAACCTTGTTTTTTACTCTCAAGGTGATTTTCCAGCATTTCGTTTTGCAGAGTGAAACTCTGGAGCAGTCAAGGAGTTTGACCAATTTACTCTGCTCGGTAGGTTTGCGGTTTGTACAATGATGCCTTGAAATCCATTTCTGTTCTCTTGACTGACATTCTTCACTCCGGCTGGTTGCAGAGCCTTTCTTTTCTTCCATCACGACGTAAAGAAGGGGCTTCCCAACCACTGAGGTGGATTTGGTACAAGGTGAGGTATCAAGGAATGGCAGCGAGCCGCAATGTTGACATGGAATGATGCAATTTGCATGACTAATGGGTCAGATTCACCAAATAGTGGTTAGTGCAGTTAGGAATAAATATTTTGACATGATCATCACTCCTTGTCTCGCAATCACAATTGAGCAACATCATCCCTCAATGCACAATCTGCCAATGTACATGTAAAGTTACCTGTAGGCTAAGGTTGGCATCTCTGGATAACCAAAATCAAATAATTCTAATGGATATAAGCAAAGGAGGGTCTCGTTTCAATTTTACCTCGAGATTTTTCGAGCAGTGTGCTTTCGGATGTCGTGATCTCCCAGTGAACTGTGCAAAGGCCGATGTCCTGAATCCACTGGGTGTTAAAAATTGCCGGTTGTTTGATTTTGGCTGCAGTTCGAATGGATTCGGCATCCGGGAAGAAGCCAGGCTGTTGCCAGCACCACAAAACGAGGACGACCTGACCCTGGACCACGGGTTGAACTCCTCCCACTTCTGTTGCTGCAGAGGTGGTGGTGTGGTGCTCCGCCAGGTGTTCAAAGCGGGAAGCGAGTTGCTTTGTGCTGCTACAGGGTGTGTGAATACTGATGTTTGGAATTCAACAGGAGGCGAAAGCAGTTGAGATGATGGTGATGAAATTAGTCTGCCGTTCATGTTATCAAACACTTGGATGCGGCATTCTGGGTACATACTGATGCAAGACGTATCTTTTCTCGAGTCGGAAGGGCCTAGAAAGAGACACACGAAAGATGCAATTGCAATATAATCCAGCTCCAAATGATGTGGGAGAGGTGCCAGGCCAATATGTATTGAGCTCGACTATCCTGGAGTGACAACATTGCAGAAATGACAATTTTTAGTGTGAAATCAAGCTTCTCAACTCTCATCGCCCCTGTGTTTTGTTCGAGAGAGGAGGCAAAATGTGACATCGTGGTGTCGTAGTCTTTCATCCGATAAAAAAGTTGGAACGGAATTGATGCGAAGAAGTGCCTTGCTGCTCGTTTTAAAGCTTCCCTCTTCATTCATCCAAAAACCACATCGAACCTCTTCTGTGAGTACATTTGCAGCAACTTCTGCATCAGGCAAAACAGGATGTCAAATTTTTTGTCCTGTGGTCCCCCAATCCCACCTCGTGGAAGTGGTTTTGAAGAAGATGCGGAAACCACACACCGACTTGAACAAATTAAAGGGAGCTGAGTGAAAACAGAGAAATGAAAAATGTTGTTGAACAACAATGGGTTTTAAATGGAAATTCGCAGGAATAGAAATTAAAGTTTCTTACGCTTAGCTTCCTTTAATTTGTCCACGGCGACACAGACCTTCCTCTGATTCTGCTTTGCAAAGGTTTCACTCAGTAGCAGCTTTGTCGTTGAATAATGCACTGGCGCAACAATGCAAAAAGCTTTCATTTCTACTCCGGGTAAAAAACAACTTAAAAATCCTTTCCATTGATAAACACAAAAATTCCATTCGAAGTTGAATGCGTGAATGCAACATTCTGCGAATTGTTGCAGTTTTCAGCAACCTTCTTATGATGGTGCAGAATTTCCGCCCAATGTTGAGAAAGGTCTTCAATCTGAGCTCTCAATTTTTCATTTTGCAGAAAATAAAATAAAATCGCAAATTTCCTGCAAAATTTTGATTTCCATGAGCAGACATGATAAACGACAGTATTCTCTCTCGAACAGGAGCCATACTGTCACATTTTTATTGTTGGAGATACATCCCATTTTGGCATAAGCATGCATGAGAACGAGAAGATTCTCACCACTCTCATTGATCAATATAAAGGTTTCCAGTACAGCATAGAAAAATGCATTTGTCTAAATGGAAATGTTGAAATTTTGCAGATAACAAATCTGCATTTCAATGGGCAAACCATGTGTTAAAAAGATATGTTTCTGAAATGGAACAGAATTACCAAATGTACCTGCTCATGTTCGAAAACATTTGCGATTGTTGAAATCGTATTGGCAAAAACTCAATCTGAAGAAATTAAGGATCCCATTTCACAGCCGAAATTGCAACAAATGACATTTTTATTCAGCTTTGTTGAAATCTGGCGCATTTATTTCTGCTGGCTGCCTGCACAAGAGCAAAACGAAAGAAGAAAAAAGTTTTGGAGGCAACACTGAAATGGGAAAAACGCAAAGAGTGCATCATGTCATCACCAGTCACAAGGCCCGCTAGCAAGCAGCAGGATTTTGGCACCAACCTGAGAACATGAAAGGCATATCCAAAGCTTGGTCAAAGTTCAAATGGAACTCTGCCGAAGACCGTTTTTCGCAGGTGACCCTTGCCAGGATTTGTCGGGTCACTTGCTCAGGAAGCGACCTCTTCAGCGCTGCAAGTCTCTCCAGATAAGCATTTCTCTGCCTGGTCAGATGACACAGTTCAACTTCATACTCTTTGTCCTTCCGGTTCAAGCTCTGAAATGGAAAAGTGAGAAAAAAACTAATTCAGAGCCAAACTCTTGCCCAAAGAAAGCAAAGCGGGGGAAAGGAAATGAGGCATTCCAAAACTGTGGCAATAATATTTTCCACTGTTGAAATCCCTTTCAAAGCAGGCAAATATCCATGCCTCTCAATGTTCATGAGTTAAACCGAAAAATTTGACCTCAAATGATGCACGAGTTTGAAGTCTTGGAACATGATAAATGCGAAAAAGCCAAAACTCAAAAATCCTGCGATCGAAATACGCTCACAAAAAATGATAGAAAATTAGAAGCAGCAAGAAAAACAGAAAAATGTTAGCGTAAACATAGCTTATACACGTAGCTAAGACACCAAGAGCTTTGTGTACTAACTTATAAAATTTTATACACCAAGCTATACGTATAAAATAGAGGTATTTGCATAAAATACTCGTAGAAAACATGTAAAAAAAATAGGCACCTGTTTGTTTGTTAAGTGAATGTTTGACATTTGATTGTTTTATATTTGTGCAACATTGAAAACATTGAATTTGTTTGATTTGATCAGTGATTTTTATGATATTCGTACGATATTGAAACATGAATTTGTTTGACATTTTAATTGTTTGATATTTGTGTTTTTGGCCAGAGGCCTGTTGAAGACATCAACTGGAATGTTTGGATTCAATGTGAACCTGTGCAACTGTTCCTAATGAAGATGCAAGATCAAACACTCTTGTACAAGTGCATTGTTGTTCCATGTTCTTGGAACCACATATGAGTACTTTACCCAGCGCAAACAAATTTTCCCATGTTTGCAAAATGGTCTTGCGGAGTTTTTGATTTCGCAAATTCATTCGCTGAAATCAGCCTTTTCACCATGTGCAAGCCGCCGCCATTTTTTCTTTTGCCATCTGTCAGGGATCATTTGCAATTCTACAAAACACTCGTTGGTAATCACACCGATTTAGATTTGCAGTGATGAGTCAATGAAGCATAGCTGGTGCTGTGTGCCTACTCTTCTGCCGTAATTGTTCAACGCAAGTAAATCTTACAATGCCTTCTGCGAGTTTCAAAACGATTCATTTCTGAAATCTCAAAGGAAACGAATCCTTGATATTGGAAGGTCTATTTTTTCAATGTTGCATGTCAGCAGGCCAGAATGAGTTTACGATGTCTGGCAGAACAGAAGCTGATCGAAGCGCAAAAAACGAAGAGTGGCAGATGCTGGAGAAACTGATCAGCTGCTGAAATATTTTGGGGCGTGGGCGTCCAGACTGGATTTTATACCTTCTCACTGGTGTCTTTTGTGAATGGCAAAATCGAGCAGGGGCATGCAAGAACGGCGGTTTTTTTTCACATGACGCGGGAGGTGGAATTGGTACACGCAACATCTGCACTGGTTGGTACAGAGGGGCGATACAAAAAAAAAACGACACAAGCCTTGGTTGTATGGTGTGCAAAATATACACTGTCCCAGAAACCCCACTTTGGCTGGAAGATCAG
This sequence comes from Sinentomon sp. SZTP_YWyxl, assembly GCA_030068105.1. NCBI lineage: Eukaryota > Metazoa > Arthropoda > Protura > Sinentomata > Sinentomidae > Sinentomon > Sinentomon sp. SZTP_YWyxl. The sequence continues at coordinate 6,420 of JASGXE010014535.1, read as the reverse complement.
CGTCACACGCGTTTGCCTGCGAAGGATCGGGACCATCATGAGCATGAGCCAAACCATGTTCATATTGGATGGCCTGTACGATTTGCAGTGTGAAGTGGAATCAAAAATAACATTAAATTCAGGCAAGCATGGAGTTTTTGTTGCGATAGTTGCAAGCGCATTCGACTCGTTTTTGAACGCATCTCCTGATTATTATTCGCCTTGCTTTGAATTTTTGCACGCAAAAATCCAGACGAGCGTGAAAGCATTTCAGAAGCTGCAAATTGCACGCACCGCTGCGATGCGGCTTGCATCGCAATGAATCACAGGCGCAATGCGACCCGGTGAAAAAACCCACAGATCAAAAGCTGCAATCATATTTGTATTTGTATTTGAAATTTGCGATTTAAATGCAAATATAACATACATGCACGAGAAAAACAGTTAAGGATGGCAAAACATATGAACAGCACAACGTAATGGACCATTAATGAGAAACAGGAGAGAAACAAAGTTAAAAGAAAAAAACAACGACAAATTAAAGCCAAATGGGGAGAGTTTGAAAAAGAAGCGTTTAACTCAAGTTTAACTCAAGGAGCGGTCAAATTTCTAATCAAGTTAGAGTCCTTGGGGAGAGAATTCCATTCTCGAAGGGTTTTAGGGAAAAAAAGAATGAAAGTGTGTGTTTAATTTTATAGTAGGAACCAAAAATTTGTTGGCGTGGTTACGGCTGCTATTGAACTGGCTTGCTCGAATTTCATCTGGAAGAGGGATGATCAGGGAACCCCTGAGGATTTTCTTCAAAGTGTAAAGGCGTCTCTCCGACCTTCTAACAAACAGAGGTGAGAGGCCGAGCCCACTAAGCATAGCCGTTACACTGGATGTGTAGCCGTAGTCGTTCATGATGAACCGGGCCGCACTTCTCTGCACCTTTTCAAGAGCGTCAATGTGACTCACAAGAAAGGGATCCCAGGCATAGTACACATATTCCAGAATGGGCAGAACAGTCGTTTTGTACGCCATCAACTTAATACTTTTTTCTGCGTGAGACAGATTGCGCCGGATTACTCCCAAAGCGGCCTTGGTCTTGTTAACAACTGAACTGATATGCTCACCCCAGTTCAGAGTGCTAGACAGTGTTACTCCAAGATATTTGAAAGAGGACACATTGCGGATGGGTGTCCCGCCCAGCGAATAAGTTCGTCTAGGCATTTGTATGCCAGACCTGACGGACCTAAGGAAAGTCATAGAAGCGCACTTCCCGACATTTATTTTCATCTTCCACTTCCGGCACCAGGTCTGAATTTTATTGAGGTCAGATTGCAAAATGTCTTGGGACTCAGGGCCAACAAAAGGACAATAAATAACTAGATCATCCGCGAAAAGCCTAGCAGTACAGCACGCACAGGTCAATCAAAATATCATTGATATAAAATAAGAAAAGCAGTGGCCCAAGTGAGCTTCCTTGTGGTACTCCGGAGGATAAAATCAGCTCTTCGTCAGACAAACATCCTCCCACCAAAACAAATGCCCTTCTGTTGGACAGGTATGATTCCAGGAGTGAGATCAAGGGAACTGGAAAATCAGCAGCAGAAAGCTTCCCCAACAGCAGCTGATGATTGACCTTGTCGAACGCTTTCTCAAAATCAATGAAAACAGCATCTACCTGCTCTCTCTTCTCCAAACTTAGCGAAATCTCATGAACAAACCCAATTAGTTGAGTTTCACATGACTTTTTGTTCTGAAACCCGTGCTGGAGGGGGTGAACAATTCCCTTCAAAACAGCAAAATCTGAAAGTGCGAAGCATAACAGTTTTTCAAAAATTTGAAATGAGAACTTGAAATGAGAGAAAAACTTGAAATGAGAGAAATAGGTCTATAATTCAGTGGATTTGAAGCACAGCCTTTCTTAGGAATCGGAACAATCGTAACCTCTCTCCATTGATCAGGAAAATTGCCTATACGAAGTATCCCCTGCGCGTAATCCACGCGCACCATGCATTTCATGCGCAGTCAATTTTGCATGTCCAACCGAGGGAAGAAATCTCCATTCAGATGAAAAAACCTGCCATTCGCACCGCAGCCTTGCAAGGATGCAGGTTGAAATCTTTCGCATTTTCGAAAAAAATAGACAACCTCAGACATCCGAGTGGTTGAATTTTCGTCCCGAGTCTGCAAAAATTGTTGGGCAGGGCATAGAACCGTGGTTTAAACTTGTTGGCACCACGAGTTATGGATCTTGCATAACGAGACATTTTCACTTTCCGAAATTCGATGCAAAGTAAACAATGAGGAAAATCAATCTCGAAAATTGGAATCGGGGTAAAAATAAACTTTGAATTTTCAATTTTGCAGCTCAAAATTTCGACCAGCCGGATCAAGATAGTTCCAAGATTCCTGCTCTTTGATGCAGAGTCTGGGCTCTCAATCCTGCTGTCAAATTTTGAGCAACTCACACGAACTGAGATTACAGTTTGTCTAAAAAAAATGTCTCCCGAGTTTTGAAGTCGAAATTTTGAGAATATCGGAAACATCTGTTTTTTTCCGCCAAACAGAAAATTCCACTTGGAACCCAGCGCAGCAAGAGGCCTATATTGGTTCATTGAACCCAGCCCAGCTCAGTATCCAATTATTGGCAAGCATGCATCGTGCGCGAGTGTATCCTTGCCTCCGCAGGTGTCTGCTGCCCTGGCCCAAAGGCATCATGCGCAAACAAACAAGCCCGCCCCCGCCCGAATCATGCATTCTGGAAATCGCAGTCTCTGGTAACACCTGCTTTTTTGCTTTTTTTTGTGCCGCCATGCCAAGAGGCATGAAATTGTTCCGCACACCATGGCGAACTGCATTTGCATAAAATGCACAATGATATGGTCTGATTTCAACAAAACGCCTTTTCCAAACACCAACGGCACGTGACTTTTTCAACTGCATTAATATGCAGCGAACGAGACGGTAATAAAATTCTTGAAACTGGAAATATCTGGAACATCCCGATTTTTCCAGCTTTGTCCCGCAACGCACACACGTTTGACGTTTCTCATTTTCTCAAATCTTTCACGACTTGCTGGTTGCAGCGAGATAAAAACGTGCATTTTCAGTTGTGTTCCCACTGATTTCATTGCGTTATTATCGGGATTGATATGTACATGTATGTATTCAGCCTCCAGCTTGGCGGCCCCTGAGCCTGACGAAATTCGAACCAGATCGAGCAAGCTTTGTTTCACATGCACAAGACCATCAAGTCAAATTTATCGTTTTCCCAAAACATCTGGAATTCGCAAACCTCTCACCAACCCACTGAACTTTGGACAAACCGCTGTTTCGAAAAAAGTGAAAATATGTGTATCCACATTTAATTTTGGCCGCCTCCAAGCAGTGGCTTGGTGCCTGTTGTTCGCTTTCCCCCCATATCATCCCTCCCCCCTCATGTACCTATAGGTGCAGATGAAGTGCAAAAAAGCACGAAGGACTTCATGTTTCCTTAGCTCCACGTCAGACAGAAGTATGAAAAGCAATGCATCTCCAGTCAAGGGGTTAATTTTTATTTTCTTCCGGCGACGAGATCAGTCGAGGGTTGTGCTTGCCTCCGAGTTTGAGGTACCTAAATTTGGACATTTGAAACAATGTCGATTTTTATTTTCTTTCTCTCGATCCGAATCCCGGCGACTTGTGTTTTCAAAAAAAAAGTATTTTTAAAATTTTCAGGTGTGTTTGACTTGGGAAGAAATTCTCGATAACACATCTGGAGGTCAGTTGACTTGTCTTTGTTTGGCACCAGCAGCCTTTTTTCCCAAATTTACTTTGAAATACCCTTCTCGTCAGCAGTCTGTCAACCAGAAGAATCCACAACTTTAACTGGTGCCCAGGAAGCACTGATGCAGGACTTCATTCGTTCCATTTGGGGGCAAAAGTGGCTGTGTGAAGGCAAAAGTAATCCAATTCATGCTGGAAAATGTGACGGCCAACTCTGCAACAGTTCCAAGTTCGAATTTGAAGTGTCTTCTGATGTCCGACAGTTTCTGGAAGTTATTCAATGCATCCTGCAACGTACTCGTTTTCGTGCAACATGCATGCATATGCACCCAATCATTTTCACTCATCCTGAAACTGAGTTTGGATTCCAACCAATCAAAACCCGCCATGCCGGATCTCGTCAGACAGACGTGTCAAAACCCACAGCATATGACGTGTATGAACTCGATTCGTCTGGTATCTGCTGACAGCCTGAATGAATGCAACATAAGCACGTGCACGTGTCAGGGGAACAAGAAGCATTGCATAGCAAAGTGGACCAGTTCAAATGCAACACGTTTGGCTGACGCTTTTGGTGGGAAATGGGTGTTCGGAAAGTGAAACCAACAATCTTAAGAGAAAATTTTAAAGGTCGGCGTGAGAAAAATTCAAGTTTTAGAATCGGGCAATGACCTCGATGAAAATAATTTCATTCAATGCTCACGAAAGAGACTCCAAGGATGATAAAGGCGACCCATCATGGTGCGTAAAGGTTTCGTGGGGAGCCAATGAACGTCGCAAAGGCATTGCGAATTTTTGGGCAAAGCGAAAATTTGGGCATTGCGATGCCCAACGCTAAACATTTTCGAAGTTTCATATTTTCGGTTGGGTTGGTTGGGGTGGGGGTAGCCAATAACGGGATTCAATAATTCTGGTCATTCCCACAGAGGTTGTTCCCACCCAAACACCCCAGGACGTTGTTCATTTGGAGTCTTTCGTGCAAGAGAAGGACCCTGCGAAAAAAAACAGACAAAAATTGCTCACAAATGTTGGTTTTACCTGTAGCTGGGCACTTTCAACCAGCAACTCAACCATTAGCCCGAACCAGGCCATCGTCTTGAAAATATCAAACTTATTGTTGAGCGTCGACCTCTTTGGAAAAGACCCAACGATAATAATTTCAATCTCGTTGAAAAGACCCCACCTCTAATCGGAATTCTCCCAGTTCGCTGCCAATGATAAAGGTTTCACCGAACCACAGTCCTTTTGGACCGTTTCGCTCGGCCCTTGCCCCAAAATTAGGTGAACCTGACTGTTGCAAAAGCAAATGACAGCAATTTGGGACTGTTGATTTTGGGAAGGCATTGGTGAATTTTGGACAGAAGATGGGGCATGTGGAGTTGTTGGATTTGAGCAGGGACCGTTTCATGGTTTTGTATGTGCAGTGTTCAAAACACCTGAATCTGTGGTTTCTTTGCTTCACAGCAGACCACAATGGAATTTGAAGAGAGCAGCAAATTGTGATCAGTTTTCCAAAGCATTTGGGAAGTGCCTATTTGGCAACGACCTTCCTTGAAATTTCAACATTTAGCCGGCCGTTTTTCACGGGCACCCTGTATAAAACAAGCCACGTGGAGCAAAGCAGTTATCATCATTATTTTATCAGAACTTCCGCAGTACAGGCAGAAGTTGAAGTTTATTGCAGCTGTGCTTTGTCGTCTGCCATCAACTTCTCGCGGTTAAGTCCCGCCAAAGTCAGCACTTGAAAATTTGCGTTGCGTTGAAGCGAGCGGCCTTTCCAAAGCTCTCAAAAGGACTTCTCAGATTATTGAACTGACGCAAAATATGCCACAGATTCCTTTCTTCGCAACAGAGAACTCTTCTCGGACCATGTCAGAACAGTTTGTGCAACACCACGCTTTGAGATTGAGGCCCATTCGCTGGAAAAAAGACGTTTCATCTTTACTGCCATATTTCTGCGCTTTCCCTTTTTGGCTGGACCAAAGAAAGGGTTTTCCATCACACGCGAAATGAGAAGAGGCCGTGAAGTTGTCGCTGTGCATCAGTTTTTACAAAGTCCCGGTTGGTCAAGCAAGAGAAAGGAGAAGCGGCTGGAAGTTTGTCGCCGGTACAGTCCCACTTTTGGATTTTTGTTTCAATTTCCAGGTTGGGATCTAACGACGTTCCACGTTGGGATGGGACAGGAAGGAATGAATTGGATTGGGCAGTCTGTTGCTGCCAGAAGGAAAGGTCCCGATGGGTCAAGTCGAAGTGCATGACATTTCGTCGAGGCTTTCCCCGTTCCCGGAAACGCTGTTGGCCACCATAGAGAAAAGGAGAACGCAGAATCCAGCATTTCATCGTCTGAAAAAGTGAAAACGAGTTTTTTAGAATTTTTCATGAAACATCCCTTGCCTGTAGGCACTTCTGTACCCAGGAAAAAGTTTGGTAAAATTATGAAAATTACAAATTGATGTGACACACTCATGTTGACTGCCCTTGGTTTCGCGTTGTATCAGATGACAGGGGCGGGTTTTATTTTGAAAAAGAACTGTAGTGATTCGTTACGATAACGGCAGAAAGCTCACCAACACCTCTCTTGATTGATGAATGTAGCTGCTTTCCCCACACTGCTTTTTCCACGAAGACCAAGCTGAATCGCAACCGGGTCCTGTCCCTGGAGAGCAATATATGGGCTCTCCGTTCTCA
>JASGXE010014534.1:0-11499 GCA_030068105.1 Sinentomon sp. SZTP_YWyxl | reverse complement strand
GTTGGTGTTATAACTTCCTTTTCGTGCAACGAAAAAAAAAAAATTGTTTGTTTATAATTTGTAATTTTGTATTTTTTTTTCTCATTGCAACTGAAGTGAATATGCCAACTACCATAAGTAGTGATCATGCATTCCGCCAGTGGCAAGCTCATCCATTGATTTGGATGTGTGAAAAAGCTGCTCTGGAAACTGACACCAAAAAGCTGACACAACTAACCTTGGTGATTTCGAAACCTGGTCGAGGGTTCAGCAGCACAGTTGCTAACACTTCCACCGTTTTGCCCAAACCCATTTCGTCAGCTAAAATTCCACCAGTTCGCAGGGGCTTCACGATAGGTCTTGTTCTGAAGAATCTACCCGATATTTCATTGTAGTAAACTTTCTCCCCAGATGCCAGAAAAACGTCTTTGTACAGGTTGAGGCCAGCATCTGGAAAAGATATCAACGGCCGGCATAAAAATAAGGCTAAATCTGACATCATGACAAGCATGAATGCAACCTCTCTCTGTCTAGATTGTTGCAGAGACACACCAGTGGCTATTTTGGGCAATTTTTTTAAGATGCGGGAAAAGCTTTTTGTGTACGTTTGACCTGTTGTCCCGCTCATCGACTGACCTTGTAGAGTAGCGGCGAAATTAATGTTCTCATACCGTGGGGAGATCAAGTCGGGATTAAATTGCGCCGAGGAATAAATTTGACCCCCTGCCTCACATTTTTCCGAAGCGGTGAGGCAGGGGACCACATTTACGCCTGGGTGCAAATTAAAGCTCGACTTGAACTCCCCTCAGATACATGCGTTTTCCCCATTTAACTGCTGCCTCCGAAACTTTTCTTTCTTTATTTTTATTCTTATGCAGGCGGAAGAAATTAAAGTGCCAGATTGCAACAAGGCTTTCTGCAGATGTCAGACTTTGACCTCGCTTGTTAAAGAGGATCTTTAACTTCTGCAGCATGAGATATTTTAGTAAAATCTAAACAGTCGCAATTTTTTACATGTATGAGTACATTAATTCCTCCGCCAGTATGCAACAAGTCTGCGCAACAATAACCCCAAAAGCGATGAGTCATGCAACCATGGCACATGCTTACATGAGATCGTCAGTGTATTGTGTCAAAACGCCAGCAATTTGAGTCATGTACCTTTCCATTGCCATTGTTGTCAACTTGACATTCTGACAACCTGTTTGCAAAAGCACTGAGCAAAACACAAGATGTGTCAGAGAAAGGAAGAGTTGTAACGAGAATTTCTTACGGTAAGCACGGCACATTTATTCGTGTCAGAATGGACAGATTTTTTGCATCAGACTTTTGAGATTGTCTTGTTCAAGAGACTGTTGTCTCTTGAACAAGAGACTTTTAGATCGTCTGTTGCAACAATGGGCAAAGAAGAACATTGTTGCATTGACCATTGCTGCTGCTGCAAATCTGTTTTGGACAGATGATCAAAGAAGTCTCATGCAAAAATCTGTCCACTCTGAAGCGGCATTTCGGTGCAGTTTGGAAGAGAGCAAAATGCGACGTCTGCTCAGGTTCTTAACAGCTTGTTGGCTCTCTCCAATTAAATGGGCAGACGCATTCAATTAAATAGATTGTTCCCATCAGTCGTGATGGTAGTCCAGCAGATTTTACCTCTGGTGGTGCAGAACTGCAAATGCTGGCTGGGGTTCTAATGTTGGAACTCCAATGAAAGTACTGGCCTGGCCATCATAAAAATTAGGGTGTACCAAAAATTGGGGCAGTTCAGCAGAATACAAGAGAGATGGGGCATCACTTATTTAGAGTGACATTCTGGTAACAAGACCATGGCCATCCCTACAAAATTATTGCAGATGTAGATGAAATGCGACTCAAATGGTGAGGAAATTGGCAAACTGGCATTGATGATCGAGAATAATTTTATGCTAAAACTGCCTGAATCAATTTTGAACAGCTTCGTCTACGGGGTGCATTGCAAAGGTGTGCACAAAATTTGAGGAATTATTATACATGTCAAAAGAAACAAAAATGAAGGAGTGATTTTTTTTTTTTTGAAACCCCACCCCTTATGGGGTTTTTGCCCATAGAATTCCCCATTGTTGCCAAGGCAACCAGACTTTTTTGGGCAAAACGGTCGAAGGAAGGCCCGGATTCTGGCCCATTTGGGAATCAAAATAAATAAAAATCACCTGAATCGAATGAAATTTGCAGACATGGTTCCGCAGTATGAAACGAGCAAAAATGAAAGAGAGATATTTTGTCAAAGTCCCACTCCTTTGACCGTTTTTGCTCAAAAATGTCCGTTTCTATGGCAACAATAGGGAACTTTTATGGGCAAAACCTCAAAAACGCATGGGGTTTTCGGAAAAAGTTACTCTTTCTTTTTCGTTCGTATTGCCATGAAGAATTCAATTTCCTCAAATTTTAAGCACACCTTTCCAATATACCTTGTATATTTCAGAGTGTTAACGGTACGCTGTTGTCGCTGTTCCACCATCAGAATCCCAGCATCGGTAGGTCTGCACCACCAGAGGTTTGAATCTGCTGAACTGTCACGACGACTGCTGTGGTCATCAATTTGCAGAATGGGGACCTGGTGCAAAGGCAAGAAAGTGGCGGCGGAATTAATGTACCTACACATGTGCTTTTCCCATATAACTATTGCCTCCGAAACTTTTTTTCTTTCTGTTTATTCTTATATGCTGGAGGTAAAAATTACAGTGCCAACTGCCAGACTGCAACAATGAGTTCCACAGGTGTCAGATTTTGACCTCGCCAATGAAAGAGGATCTTTAACTTCTGCAGCTTAGAGCATTTGCCGAAATCTGAACTGTCGCAATTTTTTACATGTATGGGTACATTTATTCCGCCGCCGCTATACATCTGTTAAGTCAAGGGACGTTATACTCATCCAACCTTTTGCTGCAGACTCTTCTTTCTCCCTGGAGACCATCCATTCAACGGCAGACATTTGGTATGGTCGCAGTGTTGCTCGAAGCTCCGTCGGCTGCACAGACCGGCGGCCTTCGGTAGAAGAAGCCCTGCCGACGGCGCCGCTCTCAATTTGAAAACTCTTCACTTCCTCAAATAACTCCTCGAAATCAGCATTTTGGTCAAGATCCCCAATTTCCTCTGAAATTGTTAATGTTTGATCTTCGATTTGAGAGGGGAAACAGAGACTAAAAGTGGGCTGGAGTCAGAATTATTTGCCAAAATGCAATTTTTTCAGCTCAGGAAAGAACAATTTTTGTCACCAAAATAAATGGCAAACATGATCAAATACAATAAATGAAAAGTAAACAGCAAACTGGCCAACAGTAGGATGTTTTAACATGTGCATGCCTGCCCAAAACAACTCAACAAGACTAAATTTATCTTTCTTCAAGCTGCAGAAGGCCTCCCAAAATATAGCAGACTATGTCAATTATTCCAAAAGCAACCGAATGTTTGTACACCAGAATCGGAGTCCACAATAACTGTCAAAATCACAATTGGCAAAGGCTTAATGTAAAATGTGGGCTGTTAGAACTTCGATGTTTGTTTATGCTTCCTGACAAAGTGCGGCTTCAAAGATTTTGTTCAGACTGCAGACAACCCCCGTGCCCCCATTGAGGTATGTCAATTGCTCTGGAAAGCCCATATACCTACTTACATGGTGGAAGTTCTTCCCCGACGAACACTTTTCTTTGGTGAATTTTGAAAGAATTTTTGGAAAGCCGGGGCAGTGGTAAAACATGGTGGTGCAGGAACAACCAAAACGGTCACATCACAGCACAATTGCCGCCATTGTTTTATGATTGGTGAACAACAACATTAGTGCTTGCCTAGTGCCTGAACATTAGTGTGTATTCAGCACAATGAAATTTTGACCAAGAACCTCCACATTGTACGCGTCTTCGCTTGTTGGATTGCTCATCCGTGAACGCCCGACCAATGTCCGCCCACAAAAATATTTTGCCATCCAATCGCATCGCTTGTTCCTCACAGACTATCAACCCAGAAATCTAAAGAAAACCATACCTGGAATCGGTATCCCAAAGAAATGCTGCATTAAATAATTAGTGCTGCGGCTTATGCGGCACACGGCGTCAGAATCCTCTCGAAAGATCTTATCCATGAAAGCAGCTTCCAGGTGAAGTGTTCCAGAATCAGGCTGATACTGGTTGAAATAAAGCCGACAATAATTCTGTGCCGGAACGTTGTTAAATGCTGAAAATATTATGAAGAGATCATGTGTTGCAATAAACATTTTCTGAACTTGAATCTGGATGTCATAGACACATTACAAAAAAAAAAAAAAACTTTCCGGACTTAAATCTGGCTGCCACTGAAACATTACTAAAAAGGGAACTAACACTTTAGAGAACTTAAATCTGGATGCCACAAAACATTACTAAAAAGGGAACTAGCACTTTAGACAACTTATATCTGGATGCCACCAAACAATACTAAAAAGGGAACGACATCTTTAGAGAACTTAAATCTGGATGCCATCAAACATTACTAAAAAGGGAACTACAACTAACACTTTGCACAACTTAAATCCGGATGCCATAAACATTACTAAAAAGGGAACTAGCACTTTAGACAACTTATATCTGGATGCCACCAAACAATACTAAAAAGGGAACGACATCTTTAGAGAACTTAAATCTGGATGCCATCAAACATTACTAAAAAGGGAACTACAACTAACACTTTGCACAACTTAAATCCGGATGCCATAAACATTACTAAAAAGGGAACTAGCACTTTAGACAACTTATATCTGGATGCCACCAAACAATACTAAAAAGGGAACGACATCTTTAGAGAACTTAAATCTGGATGCCATCAAACATTACTAAAAAGGGAACTACAACTAACACTTTGCACAACTTAAATCCGGATGCCATAAACATTACTAAAAAGGGAACTAGCACTTTAGACAACTTATATCTGGATGCCACCAAACAATACTAAAAAGGGAACGACATCTTTAGAGAACTTAAATCTGGATGCCATCAAACATTACTAAAAAGGGAACTACAACTAACACTTTGCACAACTTAAATCCGGATGCCATAAACATTACTAAAAAGGGAACTTACACTTTAGAAAACATAAATCTGGATGCCACTGACACATACTAAAAAGGGAACTAACACTTTAGAGAACTTAAATCTGGATGCCACTAACACTACTAAAAAGGGACCCAACACTTTAGACAACTTAAATCTGGATGCCATCAAACAATACTAAAAAGGGAACGACAACTTTAGAGAACTTAAATCTGGATGCCACTGACACATTACTAAAAAGGGAACTAGCACTTTCTGAACACGAATCTGGATGTGACAGATAACAAACGGTAGAGAGATGTGGTCCTGGATTTACAATGCGAAATCAGGTGAAGAAATATATGGAAGCGCTTTTAGCCGCAACTTTACCCAAACCAGATCTCTCCTACGTAGGTACCCTACGAGTAAACGGGGAAGTAACACTTTCTGAACTTGAATCTGGATGCCACTGAACACTACAAAAAGCGGGACTAACACTTTCCGGATGTCAGTTGTCAACTGGTATCGGTCAATGAAAAGTCAGCTTCCATTCTCGCGGCTCATTCTGCAAATACCATTTCTTCTTCGCATAAAATCTGCTTCAGTTAAATCAGCAAACAAAATTTCATTTTCTACCAATCCCATTCATTGTGCGAAATCTGCTTCATTTCCCACATCCACACCTGCCTTCCAAGGGCGATGATCAACAGTGGTTGGTGGTGAGATTTCAGAACCCAAAAATCCCACTTTCCCATGTGAAAAAAAGGTTGTTTGAACTGCAGGTCAGTTGTAGATCTGGGTAAATTGCCTGCATCTCGTGGATTTTATTCAGCAATACAAAATATATTTCAGTTGTTTCTTTCAGAAACTTGGCTTTCACCAGATATATCGGACCCTGAAATGTCAATTGTGCAAGATAAGTTTCTGGCTTTGGGAAATGGAGAATGCTGCTTCTGGCTTGGAATCGTGCCCAAAAATGCTTACCAGACCCATGCCCTGACAATCCCATCCAAGGCTTCGCAGTTTTTCTCGGTGACCCTGATTGGAATTTATATGCAGCATATCAAAAATAGCTTGGCAAAATTTTCTTTCAGAATCACCTTGAGCAAGTAGTGATGACCATGAAAATGTTTTGGAAACTGATTGCCCTGTAAGCAGGAACTCTGATGTGCATTTGTTTCCAGCAGACATTTTCCCTTTCTGCGATTTCCATTTCAGAAGTCGGCTCACGCTCAATAAAGGATTTGTATTGCTGCAATTAATTGATTCGTTAGCAGAGAGAACTCTTTGCACGCATTCTGTTAAATACAACAGAAAAAAGTGAATGGTTTCTCTGTTTAAATCTTTGAAATTCTTTGTTCGTTCTTTCACATGTTTGAGACCTTTGGTTGAAAGGCTTCCGGGGAATGCGAGACGAAATAATTGAGAAATGAGGAACTTTCAACACGTTGAAAAGTCATAAATTTCCCAGGAAAATTGGCAAATTTCTTCTCGCAATTGATGGGGTCAAATGGAGAACGGCTCAATGTCTGATAATGCATTTTTGGATGGATTTTGGTCTGGGTTTGATTACTTGGGTCCATCTACATGCTACTTCAGCGCTTTTACATGCTACTTCAGCCCTTATGAAGGGGTCAAAAATGGAGAAGGGCTGAACAAACAATCTTTGGAAATAAGTTTTTTTCTGCTTTTTGGCATCTCTGGAGGAGGGCTGTTGTGGAGAGCATGACTTATGTCTTGACAGAAACCATGACAGCAGATCAGCCTTTCTCCGCTGATCCCAAAAATATAAATTACTGCTTTTCAAAAATTCTCAGTTCAGCCTTCTCCACTTGACCCCTTCAATTGCCAAGTTGAATCAAAGTTGAATCAATGCAAAAGCTGCAATTGGCAACCTGAAATGTTCGGCAAACATTGTCGTTCACCTTCTTCATATGGAGTGCATTTGGCTCACTTTGTTGGAGACCAACAATTCAGTCTTCAGAGCCAACTCAGTCGGCTCTGAAGACAGTAGGACATGATCTTTATTTAACTTTGACTTGCCACGCTCGACTTTTTTGCCTGTCATCATGTTCACTTCCAAACGAATACAGTGTGTAAAATTTCTGACGGAATTAATGCCAAGCCTTTTTTGATTTTTTTTTTTTGTTCGAAAAGGTTCCCGGTGGAAATCATACCATAATTTCTCTCTTTGAGTCAATAACACTACCACTCTTCCACCCGGACATTGTTAGCAGTAGTTCGTCCATCAGTTATCACGGAGCAGGCGAGAGGCCGCCTTTGGATATTTCATGATCTTATTTTACTGAACGCATATATATCAATTTCCTTGTATTACGTTTTCTGTATTGTCGCAACATAATTGGGCGTGGGTTGGGGTCTTCTTTAATTAATCTTTTGTGCAGAGAATTATAATGAATATTGCTTTGAGAAAAATCCAGAGTCAGTCGCTTGCTTGCTGTCCTGCGAAGACGCTGATCAATTTGCCGATAAAACTGAGACGCAAGAAGTTGCAATATGCAAGTGCGGCGCGATCAGATAGTGAACTTCGCAGGGGCTAAGCTTGAAGCGACAGACATTGGACCCATTGTTGTTTTGTGTAAACTGTCAATGTCTTGCATAATAGTTATCGTTGATTCAAGCCGGCTATAAATAAACTCATCGTGATTTCATTATCGTTGAATTCGGGTTTAATCATTCAAATCACCGCTTGCCCAAGGAACTCGTGATCGTCTGGAAGTCCAAGAGTGCGCCATTACGTGGAACCAACCCAGGAACTAACCCCAAAAGTCCACCCCGTGATACAGTCATCTGTCTAGAGTTCATGAAAAAAAAGATGCTACGGAAGAGTTCCACCAACGTTCTCAAATTTTGCAGATACCTGCCAGGTTTGTTACCTGGGAATGTTAAAAATACCACAGAGCTTCTTCTGCTTACGGAGATTTTGACAATTTCACACGAGGAGCATGAACTGAAGAGGCCTGTATGGATTTTATCACTAAAAAAGTACATTATTTGCTATTGCATTTGCCACCAAAACTGTCCAAAAACCGAAATAGAAAATGAAAACTGAAGGGAAAACAACCACCCAACAATTTTGTGACAGTTCGGAATACCTGCCGACATTGAACTGAACGAGTTATCATCATTGCTCTCTGATATACTGAAAGCTAACTAAACCTAACCTAACCTATCCTATCACACCTATCCTTTCCTATCCTACCGTACCCACCTCGTCCTTATCTTCTTATCCCATTTTGGTTCCTTGAGCGTGTGTGAAAACTCGTCCAGTTCACCTTTTTTCAGATGGCAGGTATTCCGAACTGCAACCAAAATTACTTGCACCTTAAGTACGTGCCATTTTTTTTCAATCTTTCAGAGAAGACTGAGAATTATTGTTGTGATTTCAGGTTCATAAAATGGGATTTTGTTGCATGGAAAAATGTGTCAAATCAACGACAGGAAAAGAATACCGAAGTCGAGGTTTCTCCAAAAATCCAAAAGCAATGACACCACACGTGGTACAATTAATTTAATCGCCATTGTACACTAAAAACAACATTTCTAAAACCCACCTGAGAAGAGTTCATGATCCAGAAGACCTCCAATCAAGAAGAATTTCACAGATTTCCTGTTCGAAGGACCACTCTCAAAATAGATCACACTCTTCCCAGGAAATCTGCTCACATAGAGCCAGAACTGCGAGCTGTCTTCAAAAAGATCTTTCGGCTTTCCTTCAACGAAGCAATTCTGGATGGTCACATGCCCAATCCTGTTCGGCAATCCATCGATGTTGTCAG
Organism: Sinentomon sp. SZTP_YWyxl; assembly: GCA_030068105.1. Classification (NCBI taxonomy): domain Eukaryota; kingdom Metazoa; phylum Arthropoda; class Protura; order Sinentomata; family Sinentomidae; genus Sinentomon; species Sinentomon sp. SZTP_YWyxl. Next base: position 2,684 of record JASGXE010014534.1, on the reverse strand, counting down.
CTTTGTAGATTGTCAGACGGAAATCACAGTACTTCAGGACCCTTTCCAGTACATTGTCAACCTCTTTCTTCAAGCGATTCAAATGCCGATCATTCCACGGCACTCGTAAACATGAAAACAGCTGTCCGGCAAGAGATTCTTCATCACCTGATGACTGCCCAGCACTGCCGCTGGTTCCTACCAACAGATTTTCACTTGAAACAGAACCCCTCTGCGGGCAGGGATTCTTCGGTTTAACCATGGTGGGTTTCTTCAGTGCAAAAAAATATCTGTCAAAAGGAGGGATTGTTCTTTCGTCCGTCTGGCACTGCTCTGTCCCTGTGTCCTGGCATTAAATTCTCACTTGAAATGGAGCCCCCCTGTGGGCAGGGGTTCTCCGTTGGACCATGGTGGTTGCATGCAAGAGCAAGGTCTGAATACAGAATGCAAAAAATTAGTACAATTAGGGGATTTCTCTATGAGCTTGAAACTTGCAGTGGGCATAATGATGAACCAAACGGGGTTGTGCCCTGGTCACTTCTGTCACTCGTACACAGGATGTCCTGTGTAACAGAATTGACAAAGGCACAACCCCTTTGGTTCATTTTTAGAGAATTCTGAGAAAATGAGATTTGGTTGTAAGTCGGAAGAGGGAAGACCACAGTACTGCTGTTGGGCATCACGCAATGCTGAAATAATAACCCGAAACAGCATATCATGCCCAAACTCATGCATTATTTTGCACAAAATTGTGCCCTGATTAGTCTAATTCATCTTTACCTTGATCCACAACACTGGTTTTCAACCTGCAAAAAGTATCATTTGAAAATGTTAGCTCTCCCAACAAAGGTTTCATTTGATAAAATAAAGCTTTGGTTTCCTTCCAAATAATTCTGGCATTGAGAAATTTCATCAAAAATGTTTGCTTTTATTTCATCCAGAGCTTTCAGCAGTTATTCCACATAAGCTTTGGGGGGTTACCTACACATTTCGCCGCACTATCATACAAAAGAACATCAACTCCATTCAAACCTTGCGTCCAAAACTTTCTGTTCTTCCACGAAAACATTTGATTCATTTACAAAACATGTTTCAGTACTTTGTCGCAAGCTCTTTTTCCTTTCATTCCCAAATATCAGTTGCATTAAAATCTCAAAGCAGAATGGCTTTCACAAGAACGCAAGCATTTCTGCCAGTTCCATAACTTCAGTTGACCAGAATCCAGGAGATATCCTTGCCAAGGTCTATCAATAGCATCGTCATGGATAAATAATTTAAGGGTTACGTTGAGTCGTGAAGGGGCAGTTTCGGTGGTGTGCAAAAACAAAGTAAAAATTCATGAGCAAAAAATTCATGTTTTCATTTTAGATAACGATTTTTTCTGCTGCCATCCTCGATGGTCTTCAGTCTGAAACTCAGATGTTCCCTCAAGGCACCACGGAATCACCTCGTATAAACCTTGCTAGATTCCAACACTTCCATAAGCATGGAGTCCTCCAGTTTATTTATCTGTTATTTGGAAGATTTCGAAACAAAAAGGTATCCTAGTTGACCTAGTTGGCAAAATGACACAAATAGGCTGCTAATCGTTCGTAAATGTTGAACAATGTGACGTTTCGCCCCCGCGAACATGGGGCTTTTTCAAGCACAAGAACGAAGATTTGAAATCGACCGCTGGACGCGAATGTTGGATTCAGACTGAAGGTCCGACATCAGCGTACAGCGGTCGATTTCATCTCTTCATTCTAGTTTTCCGCAGTTATTTCGATTTCAGATGGTGTTCAGTTTCACACAAATATGCATGTCAAAAGATACGCATCAAGATTCGCCAAGCTGCACTCCACTTGGCACCGCGCTGAGTTTATTTGAACATAAAATACTTTAAAAAATTCACGACTGTTTCTTTCACTTTCACAATAAAGAATCCTGGGGCCCTTCCTTCGGGATTAGCCATGGAGTGTCAAACGACGAATATCAGTTCATTGTCGTGACATACTGCTGCATTTTTTAAGCACCCTGATCAGTCCACGTCAATGATCCCGTCTGCATCCCAGCATCCTGTGCCTCACATCTTGCCAAAGAGATTGAAAATCAACAACACTGATATTTTTTCATGATCCAGCAAAAAAGGAACAGTCAAGGAGGTGGGAACGTGTGCCTTGCCTTGGATGACATGCCTGTTGCCTTAAATGTGGCAAGAATTATCAGAAAGTAAAAGAAACCACCCCACACTGCAGCTGTTTGTACAGGTGAGGTGAGATGCAACAAAGGACGCAAATGGCACTATTCCCTCTCAAGGGGGCACATAGGGCTAATAATGGCCAAAAATGCATTTTTGGGGTTTTTGCATTTTTCACCCTATCTTACTAATTCATGTGTGTAGAATCCATTTCTGACCTCCAAATTCTGATAAAACTTGTCATTTTCACTGTACGGAAGGATTACGCATCACCCGCACCAAGCGCATTTATTTTTTCTCATGCAATTTTTCCTTATTCACACAATATTTTTCCTTAACAAAGGAACAAAATTATGTTCCTGGTGGATTTTAATGGTTTCAAATGTGCGTTTTCATATTCTTTTGCACCAAAAGCTCTGTTTGTAACATGAACTTTATGTATTTTGATGTTCAATGTCATCCGAACTTTGTTTTCAGGCAGGAAATGTTGGCCTATCTTTAAACGCTGTTTTACCGCATTTGCTTT
>JASGXE010014533.1:0-11360 GCA_030068105.1 Sinentomon sp. SZTP_YWyxl | reverse complement strand
AATAATAATAATAATAATAATAATAATAATAATTTGCCAAGATAGACGCATGATTGATGGGAATGCGTCTGTCTATGTATCTCTGTCACCTGAGCGGCATATTGTCTTGCTTTCTTCACTCAACGACGAGTTGTCGGGCGAATTAAAATTGTGTCATTTTTTTACCGAGTGGAAAGCTGCAAGATAAAAAACTTCAGCGACGAAAGGTCTGGTATAGAAAAGAAGGAAAAGTAAACAGACTCGTATGTATGTTTGAGGAGGACTTGTGATCGACACTTCTGCCACAAATAAACTAAAGATTTACAAAATAACAATCACCTGAATCGATTTCGTGGTTACGATGACATCATCAGCAGCAATGAGGTAATCTTCAGAGCTGGTTCGAGCTGACGACAAGATAGTGATCGGTACATTCAATTTCCTTTGGATGAGAGGTTGAAATTCTGAACAATTTTCCAGATTTAAATCGTATTGATCCGGTTTTATTGAAATCGGTGGCCGGTCTATTGAAAGATGTGGAAAAATGGGGGTACACCTCTTGAAAAGGTTGTGCCAATTGTGATTGAGTCCTGTGGCTTCCTTTACGAGTATGTTGATGCAGTCATCGGTTCCCTATGGTATTTCTTCACAGACGGTATCTCTTCAGGTTTGCTCTAGGTATCTGGATATGCCTCGTCAGGGCTGTTGCATTCTCTCGGCTGGGGGGTTTCTTTGAGTCGCGTATATGCTGCTGTTTCCATGTCCGCGACTCAAAGAAGCCCCCTCCAGAGAATGCAACAACCCTGGCCAGCCTGATATCCATGATATCAAGCACACACCTGACTCCGCACTAGGATCACTGCGAGGCCACAGACAGTGGCCAACCGTGTCTAAGGAGATACCATTGAGAACCGATGACTGCATCAACATTAAGGAATCCACAGGACTCAATCACAATTGGCACAAAACCTTTTCAGCTGCGTTTCCAAATAAGCCATCAACAACCACGAATCAAAACACCAATCATTGTGAAAATCCTCACCGAATTTCAAGCGGAATCGTTGTTCTACTTCGCATCTCCTGAGGCTGGGCGAATTTCACCTTGGCAGGACTTCATTCCTGAAAAAGTTTGAAAAAAGAAGGCACATGTGATTTCTCAAACGAAGTTGCCCAAATCAAGCAGCGGCAAAGCACGGAAAGTCTTTTTCAGTATGGCGTGTGTAGTAAAAATGCGGATGGAGTATCGCTGCCAGTCTTTTCCAATGTCTAAACCCCTTGGACAAATGATCGGTCGGCAATATGAGCAGTCTGTCGCAGCGGTTCACCAGACTCCCGCAAAGGATCCCACAGCTACAGTTTTACCTCTATCACGTTTTCCCAATCCAAACTTCATAAAAAAGCCACTTACGGCGAAAGACACGAAAATAAACCGTGCTTTTATTTAGACGGTTGTAACTTATCCGCATTTCTAAAGGCCAGTCAATTGGAATTAAAGTGTGAATACTTTGAAGGGATATACCGGCGTTTAACTGCTTTTTGAACAAGCTCAAGAGCCAATTCTAATTTACTGTGTCTGCTCACTGATACACGTAAAAACTGTATAAACGGCTTTTCTTTGACAGACGCTCACAGGGTATCCGAAGGGATACAATGGAGGTTCCCACCACTCCGCGAAGATTGCTTGTACTCATTGAGGTAGGTGGTCTTGCGTTTTAAATCCCGTTTGATTTCTGAAGAGCTTCACAAAAGGGATTTTGGCCCTTTGCAAGGCAGGCCCATTGAGTGAAACTGTTTCTAAACAGGCCCATTTTGATTCGAGAGAGCGACCTCGACGGTAAAAGAAAACTCGTATAGTCTCGCGAAAAATAGGACAGGAACTTAATATGACTCGTAGAGAAATCTTGCTTTTGTGTGTGGATTAAGTGGCTGCGTCTCCAATCGATGGTCCGACGAAGGGAAGAATCGCAAGGTGCATGGGCGCTGTTTGATGTGTGGTAAAGCTTTTTTTACAGATTGGAGAAAAATTCCAAATACGTACAAAACCATATGCATTATTCCCTCAATGCTTTCTTTCAACGCATGCATCCGAATTTTCTGTCACCTAATACCATCCACTCAAGTTGTTGTGAGGGCAGGAAATCTGGTGTGCCTCTATTGAAGTGCATGGTTAAGGGAGCTGGAAAAGCAGAATCGAGACCTGGATCCAAGACCAACAAGGTCGAAAGTAATCGCTAAAATTCGCGAAGGAAGTTTGGTTCACCTTTAATTTTAATTTAATAAAAAAAAAACAACACTGCCCGAAAGGATTTGAGGGCAGGGAGCATGCTCTCACAAATAAACAACACAGCAACGATAAGTTACCTATAGATAGGGAAAAAATACAACGAGAAGCTACAGTCAACAATGTTATTATCCAGGTCAAAAATGGGTCAAAGAGTTCTCATCACCGTTCAAACTTATCTCGAACGTCTAATTTGCATCCGTCGTTTGACCTTCCGAAATGCTCTCCTCCAATTTCAATTGCGCATGTTTCATCGGAACTGTGAACCCATTTTCAAGGCTGAAACAGTTTCGCCCTCTTTGATACCAAATTTTGCTACACACATTCTCAAAATGTCTTCAAAAATATCTTCGCAAATTTTTTTTTAAGTTGAATCTCAAAATTTTCCAAAACTTTATAGGTTCTTTTTTCGCCAATTTTGGTCAGTTATAGCTGAATGTGGTCAGAATTTCGTTTATTTTGGAGCACACAGTACATCAAAACTGAAATATCTCATTCCATGGCTGTATAAAGTGAGTGCAGATTCCCCTTGTTGATTTTGTTTATCTCACTTTTCTTCCTTGACATTCTGAAGGGGCAAAATATATATATAATAAATAATTCAATAATGATTTCTTTTCGAAATCCTGTTCCGGTCGGGAAATCCACGTACCAACTGAAACGCTGCCGAGCCGCTGTCGGAGAGAAGGCGCACAGACAGACATCCAAGCCACGATGGGGGCAACCCGTATCCGAAATGGAAAAGATAATAGGGAAGATGGCACACCCCTGCGAAGATAATTTACCCTCTCTGGAAACATTTCACTGGACTGGGAGGTTAGAAAATACTCGTATATCATCTTTGAGCAAATGAGAATGCACTTGTAGCAGTGGCTTCTTTTCTTCACCCAAAACATGATTTCTCATGAAAATATCGGCCCTGAAACTCCAGCGAAGCCGAAAAAAACTCAGCATGCGTGGAAAGATACCAACTTGTGGACCTTCGGTCTGCACACAGACTCATATCAAAATTTGCACATTTAAATACCATAGGTATTTTGTCAGCAGTTGGTATTTTTCCAAACGTAGGCCGAGCTTCGTTAGAGTGTGGTCGATATTCTCATGAGAAATATTGAGACACGGCTGTTTTTGGAGTGTAGGTAGGCTCAGTCTATCTGCCTTTAAAGGTACCGGAATTCAAAGGCAAAACAAAACGTCATTCGCATCTTATCAGATTGCTGCATTCGACGTGTAGGATCTAGTGGAGGTTACTCGTATTTTCAGACACCTTGTACCCCGTGAAGTTGAAAGGGATGCAAGGGTGTTGTGGCGGGAGATTTATCCACGCCCATTCCTTGCAGTGTCCGACGTCCGTTGAATGTTTGTGATTTAGATGAGAAATGGCATGTGAAATATGTATTTCAATTTTCCAGATGCCCCACCCTTGCTTATGCTGCTGGAAGATAAACCAGGAATCCTAGGTTCCATACCAACCAAACGCTGATGCGAAGCTCAAATTAATGCTTTCCAAAATGTCTCATCTCGCTGAAAGCGTACTCCACGCCACTTCTGCACACTCGCCCAACAGGATAGTGATGTTTCATCGTCGTAGGTACATTCTGGCGAGAACCATCGCACAACAAAAAGCATAGAGGACTATTGAACAGTTCCAAAATGAGCTATAGAGAGAGATGATATAATAAACGAGGGCTGTTGTTGAGAGGGTCGTGGAAATTGGGACTGCTCGAATACCCCTCAAAGATTGAACGAGAATTCTGGCCAGATTAAGTCAGTGCAGAAATCCAGATGACACTTTCAGTTAAAAGGTTTGGGCAATTCTGGGGAAATTATTCTAAGAATCCTGAGAATATTTTGGTCATTGGGCCTCATTCCTCTTGCAAGAAGCTCGGTCTGTCGATAGAGAGAAGGATAGACTTTATGTCCTTCCCGGTGCTCGTATGTTTCTTGGGGTTTTGTGTTGCCTGTTACTCGTTACTGAAACATTATCCACATTTTCTTACAAAAGAATCGACAAGAATGAACAGTTTATTTTTGGGGTTGCCCCCTTTACTGCTACCCCGGGGTAGCAGCAAGGAATTAAAAACAAAAGAATAAAAATAAAACATGAGATTGAATCAAGAAAAACATTCTAATAGACGTTAGGAGAATAGTGACACTGTGAGGGAGATTAATTGAATGTGGATGCCAGCAACTGATTCCACTCAGTTTATAGTCCTAGAGAAAAATAAAACTTCCCAACGTCCCTTTGAAAATTCTGCAACCTGATTTTTATATGGTCGCGTCAGAATAAAAATGCGGCGACTTGACATTGTCGAATAGCTCGAACTCCATCAATATTGGATGCATCAAAACTGAAGAAAGCAACCTGGTCAATTTGTCATCTTGCTGGTGTGCCCACAGCATCAGTCAGCTGCTGCATCCAGGGCGATATCTTTTATTCGTAAAACTCTCAAAATCATGCTTGAACGTTTTTCTGTGCATGCTCAAAGATCTGTAACTCCTCAGAGCTTTCTGAATGCAATAAAATACGAATCATATGCGTATAACCTCTTTTTCGAAAGCGCCATTTCATCATAGAGGATACTCGCAGCCATATCTCAGACTAGGTAAGCGCCAAATTGAAACCTTCTGTACACTGCAGAAGTCGGTAAAAGGCAGGACACTTGCCGTAGCAGGGACAGGACAGATAGACACAGAACAAGTTCATTTCCCGCGCTTCGCTCCAGGACTGCGACTGAGGATAATGTTGAAATCTAATTATATTTTCAATGAACGAGATTTCATTTCGACCATTCTTGATGAAGGAATATCTCCTCCTCAGATGATGTATACCGAGTGGGGACGCTGTCACAAGATGCTCTAAAAGTTGCAGCCGAAAATCATACATAAGGCCCTGAGACACCGAGCAAATGATCTGGAGCGCATTCATCGGTCGCACGATTTTTGATGATATATGGATCACGCGAACAAGCATCGTCTTTTGTAAACTGAAATTTAGAGCAAATTGGTGCCATTCAAAGGAGTAATCATTAACAATAATAATAATTGAGACTCTCGAGAATGTGGGCCTAAATATCGGTACAACTGTCGGTCGTTTGAACCGTGTGGCCCATTTTAGGGACATTCAAAACATCACATATCATTGTACGATAATGAAGAACAAAAAGGGAAATCTGGTGCTTTTTCGGATGAAAGCCACGAAGTCCCATGCACAATACGCTATCGACTAATATGCTAGAGACTTACGAGCATATCCGATTAATGAGTTATTATAGAACACAACAGGGTCTGTTATGCGATAACCTTTCAAGGAAGCATTTTTGCGAAATCTTATGTGGTCAGAGATCTCTTTTCGTGTAACGAACGATGAAAACCCGTTGGTTCTTCAAAAATAACTGCCACGAGACCACGATATGGCAAACATTTCATATCCAGATAATCGCAAGTGGCATAAAAAAGAAAGGAGGGATCTATTCCAATCTTTTCCCGAATGTGAGCTTCATCCGCAGGCTTATTTCCTCATCCCAAAAGAGCCTGAAATCTTTGCAAAAGGCAGAAATATTAAACCATCCGCAGCAAATAACAATGGCGCTGCGGTTGAGGCCTGCACCATCACTGCAGCTGCAGTGGTGAAATCAATAGCCGCAAATTCTCCACATGGGTCGAATTCTTTGTAAAATAATTGCAGCCTGCGGGAGCAATAATTCGTGGAAAGGGGTGGCTTTGTAAGCAAGGGGAAAAAGAAGGAAAGGAAAAGAAGAAAGCTGCTCTATATCCTCATCGATCCACCGAGGGATAATTATGGATGGTTCGGAGAAAGAACATGATGTTGGCGAAGTTCTTTTTCTAGAGTTATTTAGAAAACGGCTTTGGAAACAAAACGACAATGTCATTGCGGACAAAACCCTTTCCTCCCTGCAACGGCCACGCAGCATCATTGTTTCCCGCAAAGATGATGTTCTGTAAAGTTGCGGCGGAATTAATGTAGGTACTCACAAATGTAAATATTTGCGACTGTTCAGATTTTTGCAGAAACTCCATGCTGTAGAAATTAAAGATCCTCTTTTATAACCGAGGTCAAAATCTGACAGCTGCAGAAATACTGTTGAAAAACCTGGCGCTTTTAATTCTACGAGTATATGTATACCGCATGCATGAGAAGAAAAAGAAAAATAAAAACAGTTTCGGTCGAGGGACTATATAGTTATATGGGGAAAACGCATGCATTTGAGTACAATCCGGGACGCGTATTTTATTAATCTATACGAATCGGGCAATGTCCCGGTTTGGCGCTTGGACAAAAAGCAAAATAAAGCTTAACCAAACCTAACAAACCTAACCTACCCTAACCTGGCCTAACTAACCTATCCTACCCATTTTCTATGCTCAGAGTGTTTTCTTGCCTCTTTTGTTGCTCTGGACTTTTGCATGCAGTTAGATGGAAAAGTGCCCGATGCGTATACAGATTAATGAAATACGCATCCGGGCTGCAGATATGAAGCCAGGAGTGTATTTAATTCACCGCAACTGAGTCCACGAGTGAAGGACGCAAAGCATTTTGAAAATACACTGCTGATAATGCGCTTATGACTCTATACATGGAATACACACCACGTGAAAACGGATAATGCACTTATGACTCTATACATGGAATACACACTACGTGAAACAGGTGAAAATATATTACCTGTGCTGCTGTGGGAAAAATGCATTGTTTCCCACAGACCCATTAATCAGCATTGGATCCGCGGCTGACAAAATACGCGTGGTAAACCTGCATCCTGATGAGGGGGTTTGTTTCCAGTAATTTTGCACGGAAATAATTGCACAATTTTTGCATTGGCTAGAAAACAATTCATTTGGATTTCCGAGGAGTAGTGCCTTGGCGGATATCTTGAGCATCATCAAACCGCAGTGTCGTTTTGCACAAAATTTGGCTTTTCCTCCCAAGTCATTCACCCCCAAAAAACGACCGCATGCTCGAGATGTTGCTTCTTCAATAAAGATTCAAATCTCACATGCCAGGCCAATTCGTTTTTACCTGCATGACCGATTTTATGGAAAATGTACGGAGCGAGGGGTTAACCTAAACTGGGAGTCCAGCTCTCCATAGTCCAGTGTTGAAGTACGCAAGTTTGTTTAAAAATATTTTTAGAAGTGGGGGATATTACCCTTACCCCTCCCAAATTGTGACCTGGTTTTAACCTTCTCAAGAGGAGGATGACTGAAGAGCGTTGTGTGGAAACGTGGATCTCATTTTGCAACCAAAACGACTGACCAAAATGGCTTTCCTCCCAGGTCGAAAAGCGAAGTTCTTGCTAATCACCCGGTCGGCACCTGCATACCCATGCGAACACAAGCAACCGAACGGGTCTATAATAGTTAAAATAAAACCGCAGCCATTGGTAACAGCTGCTGCTCCTGCTGCCAAATAATAATAACAATGATAATATTGCAATATAATAACGCCTATGTGTGGGCTCAGAGTTTTTTTGCAAAATATGGCGAGGTCTGCACTAATTCAGTCTGTCTCAAAACTATAGCCCCCTTTTTATATAGGTCTTCCCTTGCCCCAGCAATACCCCTGCATGGCAGAAGCCCTTATCCGTGCTGCGGCATCTATAAGAGGGTTAGAGGGGCTCTGAACTTAGGGAAATGGCCGTATTCAGGTTGGAGCAAGATTGGTTGGGGATGGTTGGACCAGCACGGAAAATAACCACGCTTGAAAGAACACTATCTTCCCGCATATTCTGCTCGTTTCGTTTTGCCAAATTGGGAATCTCGGTTGAATACCTCTGTAAATGTGCACATTTCATTCTTTCTCGCTGTCTGCAAATATTAAAATCCGCTGCTGTGATGCTGGAAGAGAAAAGGAATTCTAAACTATGGCGTTTTTAGGAGTGGAATTTCCAGAAAGAGGAAAAAAATCCAGGATGGAATTATTTTGAACTGCGGTTTTTTAACTGCGAGGATCCTTTTACAAACAGCATTCAATCCGTAACCATACCGCATAGCGTTTCCAAATTTCACCATGACGCCTGCAGCAACAATTTCCGTTACCAAAATATGGGTATAGGGATGTCGGAATGTCGCTCAGATTGGATCCACCAAAGGTCAGGATCCGACTCTGAAGCTTTCGGAAAGAAAAGCACATCTTTTTCTGGCAATCGGCCGTATTCCCCAAAGCTACTAACCCTAACCCTATAACCCTAATAAGCTTGAAATAACCAATTTAATGCAAATATTTCTGCTGGAAAATTTTACTTCTATGAAGTAAAATTCGTCGTCCTGCCACCATGTGCAATTTGTGGCAGTTTTTCTTGAAATAATAATAATAATAATAATAATAATAATAATAATAATAATAATAATAATAATAATAATAATAATAATAATAATAATAATAATAATAATAATAATAATAATAATAATAATAATAATAATAATAATAATAATAATAATAATAATAATAATAATAATAATAATAATAATAATAATAATAATGAACAACAATATTCCTTTTCCATTGATGACAAAGATGCACCTGAATGTGGAATTGATAATTTTTCAAGCTTGAGGATAGAGTTTGGGTTGGGATTAGTGGATTTGGGGAATAAGGCCTAATATCTTTTATCGTGATATTGTTTTATTATCAGTAAAAATTAGCCTGAAATTTTGTCCGCAAATGTATTATGCAAAAGACAGAATGCTGTAAAAAATACTTTGGCGTCCAAAACGTGAGCTAATCGGCCTTCCAAACTGAAGAGCACTTTGAGAGATCTTCAGTCAATTAAAAAGTGAGTTGCTTTGGGAGGGAAAGCTTGTATACGAAACACCAAAACCTGGTCGTTACATTCTGTAGGTGATTTCGGGAATTTTAAGGTTCAAGTCACCCGAGTGGGTGCATCATTTAAGAAATCACTACGCAGAGTGAAAGAATTAATTATGCTTGAGCGAAATTGCTGGAGTATAATAGCTAATTTTATTCACCAAATTGCCCGTTATACGAGTAACACCCATTCTTAAGCCGGTAGCATTCTTTCGCCTGTGTAGGAAGAACTCACGTCAGTAAAAATGTCATTAAATGAGTCAATTTGTCAAGGCGTATAGTGACTCGTTCGGAGAAACACTGATGTGGGTACAGTGTGAACCAATTTGCAAAATATTGTCTGCCCACGAAAGGAATCTGCATATCTGTTGAGAGAATGTCCAAGTCTCTGGGACATTCTATATGGGAACGGAATTTTGAGTTTGATTTTATCAAAAATGTCAACCCAGATGACCCCTCGCAAAATTATTGGCAGACCTTGGGATAACACATTCAAAAGTTGGTCCGAAATTGCCTATATCTGACTGTTTTTTCTGCGGTGTATCGAATGGTTACATGACTAAAGTCAGTGGTGCAAAAAGGACAAAACTGATTTTTCTGTTCACTTCAAGAACAGATTGTAGTAACCATTTTTGTTTTCGTTGATTCAGAGGCATACGAAGTAATTGTTTCATTGGCTGCTTGTGTTGCATGCATATGTGTTTTTGTAAAAAGTGTTTTCTCAGGGCGCAGAAGCAAGATCTGGTTTGGGAACTCACGGATTGGGATGCTTTCGCGCGAAAAGCTAAAAGTCTGTCCTATTCGTTTAAAAATAATATTCTTTATCTGTCGTTGCGGTATATCAATTATATAGAGAATATGCATTAAGAATAAAAAAGAAATGTATAGGTAGATACTCAACCAGTAAAATGTCAGAAAGATCAGCGACATGTCACCGTCATACACGATGTTCTTTGCATAGTTATATGGGCTGCGCAAATAACGCAGTTCGTCAATTATTGGTCCTAAAACCTGCACTGCAAATCTGGATGCGTACCCTGGCATATTAAAAGGCACGGATAGAAATGAAACGTTAATCAGACACTTCAGGTGGTCCTGCGCACATGTGCCTCAAATCGGATGAGGTGTGCTAAGGAACGCGTGCCATGGTATTCTAGTGTTCCTGGGACCGTTTCACTTTCGACGATATATACTCGGGAACGCATGCCAGGATACGCATGCCCCATGCATGCATTCCATAGCACGCATGCCAAGGAACTGGCACGCATGCTGTGGAATGCGTGCCAGGTGTGTAAGGAGAGCATCCTTACGGTTGGCTCCAACCATGGGGATGGATTCAATTGGCCATATTCCCCAAAGCCTCTAACCCTAACTCTAACCCTAAGCATGAAAAATAACCAATTTAATGCAAATATTTCTGCTGGAAAATTCAATTTCTATAAACAACAGTTCCTTTTCCATCGCTGCGAAAAATGCATCTGAATGGTGATTGGCTATTTTTCAAGCTTGGGTTGGGGTTTCGGTTTTGGCTTTGGGCAATACGGCCGAATATATGTAGTCCAACCTGCGATTGAAGCAGACAAAAGGTGAGGGAATCAGCAATGCTCAAGTGTTCTGGTTGCTTGTTTTTCCACTGTACAGCCAGACTGCAGCACTTGCATCGATGATGTCGGAAGAGCCCTTCCATCCAATCTGACCAGAAGAAGCCCATCAAAAGATGCATGGGGACTGAAGGAGACACTTGATGCCACATATTTCGCCCAATTCTAATAAAAATATGAATCTGAAAGAGCAATAAGATATTGTAATGACAACAATGGTTTACACGTTTACAATGCCTTTGAAAAGTTCTGCACTGTTTGGCAAAACACAGCTGCAGCAGAAGCCATCTCCAACCCCTGCTCAGCATCGTAATTCAGCATTTTTTCGCTGCCCAAAAGAATGACATTAGATGACTCCTTCGGCATTGTTTGACGGACACGAAATCTTCATCCTTCAAAAAGAAAAATAAAAGATTTGCATAAAGGGTGTCAAAAATGAGTCTGAATCAGATGTTAATTGAGTGATGTTGTTTGGCAATGAAATTAAAGGCAGTGTAAGTGATAACTTCCCTTAAAATGACCCGCCTTTGTTTCAATAAGAATTTATCCTCCTTAACAATTAGCCCAAAAATGGGTTGCAGTTCGGAATACCGGCTGACATTTCAAAAATGCTGATCTGAACGAGTTTTCACACACGCTCAAGTCGCCTTAATAGGACAGGAAGGTTGAG
>JASGXE010014532.1:0-11560 GCA_030068105.1 Sinentomon sp. SZTP_YWyxl | reverse complement strand
CCACAATTTGCAGGACAGGCCGACGCTGGAAATCTGTGTGAAGAAAGGAAGCACCGATTAAGAGATTCATGAGGAAGGGATTCCAGTCTCATTGATTCAGGAAAATGGAATTTTCTGAACATCAAAAAATCCGGAACTCTAATTTGAAGATTGCGGAAAAACTCACAGGGTATTTTGATTCAGTTTGGCAGCAGAGAGTACGAGGTGCATTTCAAAAGTCTTTGACGTTTCCTTCTTGAACAAAAACGACATGAGATAAACCTCTGAAACTTTGTCACTTTGTAATCTGATGCTTTCGCTGTAAATGTGCCAAATTTCAGCACGTTTGCACTGTTTGTTTCGTTTTGGCCCACATTTCCGTGGTGGTCGTTGTGGGCACTCGGTGAAATTGATGAATTTTTTTAATTGTCGAGCAAGAACGGTCAATTTTCGCACAATGAAGCATGAAAAGCCCAATGCAATTTCATCACAATTCCAGGGTGTCTTCAGTGATTTTGTCCTGTCTAAAAATGTTGTCGAAATTTGGGTCCTGCCACTAAACGGAGGTATGGAGGCTGCCAAAGATGTCGAAAGATCATTCTGACCTCGGAAACTGCTGCTGCAGGTCAAAATGAGCGTTTGACATCTTTGGCAGCCTCCATACCTCCGTTTAGTGGCAGGACCCAAATTTCGACAACATTTTTAGACAGGACAAAATCACTGAAGACACCCTAGAATTGTGATGAAATTGCATTGGGCTTTTCATGCTTCATTGTGCGAAAATTGACCGTTCTTGCTCGACAATTAAAAAAATTCATCAATTTCACCGAGTGCCCACAACGACCACCACGGAAATGTGGGCCAAAACGAAACAAACAGTGCAAACGTGCTGAAATTTGGCACATTTACAGCGAAAGCATCAGATTACAAAGTGACAAAGTTTCAGAGGTTTATCTCATGTAGTTTTTGTTCAAGAAGGAAACGTCAAAGACTTTTGAAATGCACCTCGTATGTTTGAGAAAATTTTAAGCACTTTTAAAAGGCTGGTTACAAGGGAGAAATGAGAAAATCCAGTGAAATTTCTGAACCGGTGCTTGCGTCACGCTGCGAAGGAGCAGCGAGGAAGTTCTTGTTGCAGCACGGCGGTCTGCAATTGGCCGAGAAAATACGGTTGACGTTGAAAGAAGCGATTAGCAAACGTCCGATTTTCCAGACCACTTTGAGAAAGGTAGAGTCAAAGAAACAATAGACTCCATTTTGAACCAATAAATACCTTCTTTTGGGAGCCAATTATCGTTTCTTTGACTGTACAGTGGCAAGAAAATTAATTGTACCACATATGGTGTCATTATTTTTTGGATTTTTGGGGAAACCTCGAGCCCATCGATATTGGCCTCCCATCATTGATTTGACGCACAGGTTTCCTTGCAAAAATGCCATTTTTTGAAACTGAAATCATCACAATTTTCACAAGGAGAAGACATAATAAAGCCTGTTTTCGTTCGTAACTTACAAGAATAAATTTGCTACGTTTCGGTCCCACGAACGTGGACCTTTCTCAAGCGGTGTTGGTATCGCAGTGATCGGATTGTCCTTCTTATCTGCATTCACTGGGATGATGGGGTTTGTTTCTTTGCTTGTCAATTGCTGTTTGGTGGGATGGGGTTGGGGGTCGTGTGGTTGGCGATGGTGGGTTTTGTTATGATGGGTCGGTGTTGAAGTGGGCTGGGTCCAGGCAGAAGTCGTCTTGGGTAAGGTGGGTGACGGGCAATGGTGGGATTATGAGAAGATTCTGTCTTTTCCTTGTGATTCTGACGTTCGTGCTGCACGTGCTGAAATCACAATTTTCACACTATTTTCTGAAAGATTGAAAAAAGGCATGGACTTATGGAACAAGTAATCTTCTCGCCGCTGTACACCTGTGCCACAACTGAAAAAAAATGGACAAGGCGGTCGGGAACAAGTTAGGATGGAAACAGACATAAAAAAAGCTGACATACCTCGGCCAGTGATAGGCCCATGGCACCAGCTCCACAGAACACATCCACAAGACATGTTGATGAATCGATGCCGGCAGATGTTGAAATTGCATCCAGGAGAGCTTCAACGCCATCGGTGTTCACCTGCATCATGCAAAAAATAGAAAACGAAAATGCCAAAGATACGTGGAAGGACTGACAACAATATTGGGGATATTTGGGTGGGGGGTGTCAGTTCTTGTTCCGCTGCTCCTCTGATATGAGGAGACCTGAAGGTGTGACAAAACAAAGCAATGCAAGAGAACAAATTGCATCAAATTGAATCGATATTCGGAAAAATGGCAATGTCCATTTTGGTTGGTTTCGCGTATACCAAAAAAGGAGCCTCAGATTACCTCTCGGCTGCCTACGCTTCGCACCTGCTCCGAGAAGGAAAAAAAAAAAGCAAAAAACCCAAAGTCATCCGCTCTCGTCCAAATTCGAGGAAAAAGGGCATGAGGTTTTTTCAAGGTGTCAATGTCCAATTTGGAAATCAAGGAGTAATCCAAGCTCCAAGGCTTGCCCCATGAGGCCTATCGTCTGAAATTCAGAATATTGGTTTGATCATGCAACATGACGAATTTATTCAAAAGTCCAAACCAACAAAAACCGCCATTTAATCGAGGGGGTGGGGGGCAACTTGTGGAGAGAAACAATGTTGAGCTGACCTCCCTTGGATATTATGAATGGGGAAAAATCACCTGAAAAACAGTTTCCGGGGAAATCCTGAACTTCTTCTCCTTGCAAATTTCAATGATGTACGGCGTGCCAAGCAGGTTTTCGAATGGAGCAGACTGCTTTCCCGATTCTGCCAACCTGAAAGAGACAGACAAACAAGGTGTGGTCTCACATGACAAAGTTATGTGACGAGAGATGACAACCTCGGCTGTGGAATATGCCTGGTTGCCTGGAAGGGGTCCACCTCTCCTTGGAATTTGGTTATTATTATTATTTTATTAAATTTGCATGGAGGCTACTCCGGCGCAAATCAACAGAGGGGTTTGGTTAACAAACAAAATGACACCGAAAAGAGGGACAGCAGGGATAAATCGTTGGGAGCATGCTTGTTTCGCTAAAAACAAGCATGCTTCAAGCAGTTGATTGGCAACAGTCGATGGCACAAATTTTTTCTTGCCTCTCTCTCATTCGTTTCTTTTTCCTCTCTCCCTCTAACCGATTTGGTTCAAAAAGACACAATCTCGGAAATGTCCCAGACATGAGACATCCATGTGATTCTACAGCCAAGGATTTTTAATGCTGAAGCTCTGGAAGAATCATGATATCGAAGCAGTTTTAACCTGGACCCATATTCATATCCTTTGACCTCAACTCAAGTGCCGACACGTTAAATGCAGTTTGGTAATGCCACAAAATGGCAAGCATGGAATTTGACAGAGGTCACGCACCCTATGCCAGAGAGGGTGATTGGAAAGTGACCTTTCAGATGGCATTCTCAGACATCTTGACACACTCCAAAATGCATACCCCATCGGCAGCACGCATTTGCTGGTTTTTGGGGCAGCTCTCGGTGTCTTCGTGCAACACTTCCTCACGTGTTTTATGAATGACGTGTGCGTTTAACGTGAGAAGTGGGATAAACTAGGTAGGACATATCCGTGACGTTGAATCAAAAGCTGACTGTAGCTCTAGCAGTTCCCTAGCAAAAGAGTTTTGTTTTGGGAGCTCAATATCAAAAACTGATCTCCAATCACAAAATGATGAGATGAAGATTATTCATATGAACAAAAAATACAGCCACCCGAGACAATTCGGATGGTATCGATGGATTGAAATGATTCTTTTGTCATTTTTGTAGATGGGGACGGTAAGTCACTGCATGATATAGGTACCTACTTACAGGGGAAACAATTCACAGCCAAAAATTTCCAGAAAAAAATCCTATAAAAAAAAAAAAGAAAGAAAAAATCTCCAGAAAAAAGAAGAAAATTGCCAGAAGAAAGAAAAAATTCCAGCAAAAAAGAAAAAATCCCAGAAAAAAAAAATTCCAAGAAAATACACACCAAAACAGACAGATAAACGGCCGATTCGCGAAACGACCCTTCGTGGCAAGCCGCGGCTTCAGAACCGAAGCGCCGGCCGAAGCTTCGGCTTCGTTTGTGTTTCCGTTCGCAAAACGGCACTTCGACGAAGCGGCAGCTTGCTTCGGCTCTTTTTTTCGCTGAAATCGAAGCCTGGTCGGCAGCAGGCTTGAGCCGCGGCTTCGAAGTCACAAGTGGTATTTGTGATCATTTCCGTGTCTCTCGAAGGATCAGTGCAAATGGAAGCGTTGGAGGTTTTCGCCCTTCTGGCCAAGGTGGAGGAGCAGCCAATTGCTCGTCCTCTGTGGGTGAACGACAAAACCCTTATTTGGTGTGGAAGAGAAAAAGGGAGAACGTACTCGATTCCTCTGCGGATTTAGAGGTGTGTTGAATAAGTTCCTGCCTTTGCACATACATTCTTGATGTTCAGGCGATCCTTGTGTTATGGTGAACATGTCCTCAATCTATTCAATTGCTCCATTTGCACATTTTTGATGACCACTTTTTATGACTTTTTCAAATTGCGACAAACGTAACAACCTGCATCGGATTCATTTAGAATTCACCAGGCTTCCAAAATAAATCAGATCTGGAGTGGAGAAAAACGCCCGAGAAGATCAAAAATTTCTGTGTAGGAAAGGCAGAAACGCATGCAAACCTCCTCGTAGTTTAACTGTAGACTAGAGTTTCGAGGTGCGATAAAAAGTGATGTTACTTGTCGCGTCTTCACACAATTGTCCGAGGTCTGCATAGTGACTCCGTATTCGGTTCCCTATTTTATACACAACACTGCATGATTCACACTGGACTGCGTGATCGGAAATTTTTCTAGGATCGGTAATTTTTCTCCCAAGTCTTCAGCACATTTTCACAGGAAACCGGAGGTGTGCTGCGAGCAGTGGAATGGAGCTCATGGAAATGGCATTGCCAATGCCATTTCCATGAGCGAGCGGTTGCTCCTATTTTTCTCCAGAAAAGGAAGCTTAATTGAGAAGAGTCACTATTGGTCGTCAGATGCGTAGATATCGAAGGGAGGTGAACTCCTCATGATTTCTGACTAGGGTCATCCAGTGACCAGCTGTCGTTCAGTCCTGGAGATGGCACAAACCAACGACTTCGACATCATTCTGATCATGTTTAAAATACGCTTGCATGGCTGTGGGATAAGAGAGTTGCTGACCAAACAACACGGAGGGAGTAAGTGTTGGCGAGCAAATCACAAGTCCCGTGGTCACAAGTCCCATCGATATTTTTCTCTCATAATGACATCACTGCAGTTTCTTTCACATTTTACAGAAAGGAAGGAAAATTAAATGCAAAAATAATTCAAATTAATTGCACCGGCGCAGTGTTTTTTTTTGTTATCGAATGTCGAAATTTGTTCCTAATTTATTAAGTGTCTCAGCTGATAAGATGGAAACCCCGGTAACTTGGATTCTTTCTGTAAAAAATGCTTTCTGAAGGGTCACATCCGCAACCGCCTCCTATCTTGCAGAAAATCTGCGAAAGTCAGTTGACGTCATATTCTGTCTTGGCCAATGAAGAATCTTGAAACAAACCGTCTTGGCACGCATCCGACCGAATCTCCGGATTCGTGAAGTGGCGGTGAAGCCACGTTTTGCGAATCGAATGGAGCCGCGGCTTCGATAGTCACTTCACGAAGCTCCGGCTTGGCCGTGAAGCCCCTGCTTCAGACACCTGATCGAAGCGCCGTTTTGCGAATCCGCCGAAAAGCAAGGCCATGACATTTCTGGCTTGCCTCATTGATTTCTGGCAACGAACTCAATTTTTCCCAAAAATGGTGCAACTTTCTCAAAGATCTGTTGAAATCACACCCACTCACCCGTCGTCTGCTCTCAAGACCTGAAGAAACAGCGAGGTCACACTCGCCTCCGGATGACCTCCGCTTTCAAAATGTTCCTTCAGCTGTTTCCGAACGGTGACCAGCTGTCTCTCGTACTTCTTCTCCAACAGCTTCAGCACCACAATCAGCATAATCTCACCGGTGCGGCTCGTACGGACGACGGCACGGTGCCACAGGCCTTTGCTGGTCTCCGGCAAATGCGGCGGGATGGACGACTTCCTGATGAACTCTTGAAAACTCTGCAGGAAAGAAACCCAACCCAGAGAAAGCAATGAAGAAAAATGGGAGTGAGCAGAAGGAGAGAGTGCAAATGCAATCTCGAAAAGAGACACCGATCAACGAATGATCATCATTGACATTTATATTGATCTCGAAACGATTCAAAGATTCATTAGGCGCAGCTAAAAATGATTCTAAGACTTATTATACCTATCGCAAAATGATTCCATTTTGCAAAGATTCATTCTTCTCAAAATAATTCTAAGGTTAGAACTTGGTTTACTTCAAAATGATTCAAAAATTTATCATGTTGCAAAATGATTCCAATATTTACCTAAAAAACATTCCAAGATTCTTTCGGAATCTCAAAATGATTCTAAAATTCATTTAATCTGAATATGTTTCCAAGGTTCATCAAGTAGGTACACCTCAAAATTATCAAAAGATGTATAAAATCAATATCTTAAAATTATAGTCCAAGATTCGTTGGTATCTGAAACGATCTGGAAAGAGCGCATCAAAACCATAAGTTTCCTGAGTTGACTACACTCATTGATGAATCTCGGAGAGAACTTGACAAAAAATTATTAAACGCACTTCCAGTTGACTTCTCTGGTTTTTCTTCCTCTATGCACAACGCGTTTCGG
Source organism: Sinentomon sp. SZTP_YWyxl (assembly GCA_030068105.1). Classification (NCBI taxonomy): domain Eukaryota; kingdom Metazoa; phylum Arthropoda; class Protura; order Sinentomata; family Sinentomidae; genus Sinentomon; species Sinentomon sp. SZTP_YWyxl. The sequence continues at coordinate 4,794 of JASGXE010014532.1, read as the reverse complement.
GGCGTCATGCTCCCATCGTCAGGTGTTGGGTTGTCTACTGCGTTGTTTTCTCTAACCACAAGCAATTTGTCTTCTCCCCTTTATCCCTTCGTTTAAGCTAGTGCATGCCCCGTTCATTCACATTTGTCTTCTTTGTCATTTCCAAATGAAGGAATGGATTGCAGGTTAATCTCTCGGAATCTGACGATTGCCAAAGCTGCATGCCCTTTTCAAAATGGCAACAAGAACATCCACAATCGCATTTCTGCTGATGTGTTTGCGCTGTCTACGATTCAATGTGATAAAAACTGCAACACACAATCATGCCATAATTGCACCACCCCACAAGCGCCAGTCTCATCTCATTCCCATGAATCGCGATGTTCAGAAAATGAACAGTGCCAGTTATGCTGACCGCAAGTTCAGGCATAAATTTCGGTGGTTGGCCAAATCTGGAGAGGCAATCAACCAATTTTCCCCGAGGCTTGATCCCCAGCGTTAAAATGTTTCTAGTGCCACGTGCGACTGCACGCCGTGGTGATTAGTAGCACAATTCAATTGTTCGTCAGGTTTTAAGCAGCTTGCATGAGACAAAGTTTTCAATAATATCCCGGTCAAATAAGACATATTTCATTTATGTGGTATCACATTGTGTGCGTTGAATGTCACATGATACCACAAGCAAATAATAATTATTGTGAATGAAAAAGGAAATGTGGGAAAGCAAGAAAAATGATAAAAACCTGAGATAGAAGCCAATATCTATTGTTAAGAAAGATTCAACAGTTCAAAAGTGTGGAAAACGAAAATATCTTTGCAAAATGAAAGACCAAAGTAATGAAGAAGGGTAACAACTCTTCAAACATAGGTTCTCACAAAAATATAAGCCTAAAAAGACTAAAATATAGGCCCTAAGTCTAAATATTTTATCTTTAAGCCAAAATAGGCAAAATTGAAAAATGATTTAAACGGGTATCAACATTGGAGAAATCGGACTTTGGGTTTGGATTTGGATGCCCGCGCGTACTTCGGGGTTGGAAAACCGCCGATTTCAAGAAAAGCACCCTTAAATAAGTGAACTAAAGAAGTGGGCGGCCATCAGAGATTGAATTTGATGCGTGATTTGGGAAGAGGACGGCCTTTTCCTCGTACCTTCTGAATCAAGTCAATCCGATCACAAGACCTGCTTGTCTTGTTTGAATTTTAACCAGTCAGCACAAATTGCAAAGTGATCTAAATCAAAGAAAACCACCCAGTTTGAACGACCTCAGCTCAATGGGAAAGCCATCGCTCAGTTTGATCGAAAAGTAGTTGCCCAGTTTAAATTGTTAAGGCCATATCAACCAGAGAAATTGACACTGGGTTTTCTCCTGGTTTAAAACATTATCATCCCACTCGAAACGGAGAGAGATATTTTAAGTTTAGATTGAAAACGATGAAATGTCCCCAGCTAAAATTGAAAACATTTGCAGCCTTATTCAAAATGTCTCAACACATCACCTGGCTAAAATTCGAGAATTCAAAGTTGTCTCCCAGCTGAAATTTGAAGTTGCCTCACAGTTAAAAAATTGCAGTCTATCTACATCTGGGCAAAAAATAGAAGGTTGCCTTCCAGTTTACGAGCTGCTAAACTTTTCTCCCAACTAAACTTGTCAAAAGACACAGCAGGTATCCCTTCGACCACAGGGTGTAAATCCCTCCATCTCCCATGCTTGTGTGTGCATGTATGACTCACCCAGGTTTCCAAGGAAGTGGGATTTCCCACTCTGTTGTGGAGTCCACAATACAGGTTGTGTTGCGGAAAATGTGCTGCCACTTTGCAGAATATAGTGGTACGATAATTGCATTTCAATGCGTATCTTTGTTGTATTGTACTGACAACTATGAATGCTTTATCCTTCTGCAGTAATGCTGCACCCACCTGCATAAATACTAGAAGTTTTACTTCAGTACTTGTGCACTACCTACCAGCTTTTCAAGCCCTTCTCCCATATCCCTGGCCATTTCAAGAACTGTACTGTGGGTTGACTTGGGAACTACGAAGGCTGTTCAAAATCAAGTGAGACTGTTGTGATCATTTCTTTGATCTTTGCCCATTTCGTTCGCTTTGTCATTTTTCAACAAAATCACCCCCTTCTGCGCTGATTCACCCGGTTTTACAATTCTGCTTGTCCGTAAACATGTGCTACAGGGTGTTAAGGGGGGTGTTAAGGGGACCTTCAGAACACCTGCCGCTTTCTTTGATTCTACCTCAGCTGAGAGAAAGTGCATGCTTTTCACGTGTTTTGCAACTTAGGGAAAAGCAAAAACTTCAGGTTATCAATGTGAGGATTGAACATTTGATGCAATTCACATTCAGTGGTTCTCCTGGCCAGGTACTGGCCCTCAATTGCATATGTTTGTTGTTCAACAAAACCTGCGTTGGGAACCTCCGATGACGAACTCGTTTTTTCCCCAGATATCTTACCAAATCCTTTGAAATCTCTCACCGTTAACATGTTAATCCTTTTTTGATGTCACTACAGATAGCTAACAGCAAACAAACCCCCTACATCCTCAATTACTGTTCTAGGTAGTGATAACTTTAATGTTCTCTGCTAAATTGTGGCAGATTTTTCGGTCAACATCTCGAATAAACGCCCGTTGTTTTCTCCGCAACAGGAAAAATCACATAAAGTCGCCCCTAGCGAAAGAGCACAACCCTCTCCAGCATAATGGATAAGAAACTATTCTTTTTTTCCTGGTGAATGCGAAAAATCATACCACTTCCCTTTTGTCTGACATTTCAAAATAAACAGTTTTCCAGCAAATTAATTCACTAAGTATTTTCAAATGCATCCAAAATCCACAAGGCTGGAGCATTTCCCTTGAAATTTGACCAGAGTACTATGCAACGAGTTTTTAACTATCGTCAAAACAAGACCCGTGGTGTAAAGGGAGGGTCACAGTGGTACCGGTCTAACTTGATATTGAACAGCCCTCGTATAATGAACACCCCATTGGAACCTCTCATTTCAACATCCCCTCACAAAACTGTCATAGAGGGACAAAATATTTCTTTGCTGGACAATTCCAGCTCAAGCTTTCATAAATGTGTTAAGTTATTAGCCGTACGGTACCGCACCAAGGAAGCCTTGCGAAGTGTAGTTTTAAAAGAGTTTAAAACAGATTTCGTTCACTCGCAAACACAACATTCAAAGAGTGCCCATCTCATGAGAATGGATTATCCAAACGTGCACGATATTAGGCATAGCAATAACAACTTTGCCTCGTAATTTCCCAGTGTCCTGAACACAGAACCAGAGCAATGGACTCCGTTACAGAAAAACAAGGGGCCTGGAAAAATGATTCTGAAAAAGCCATATCTTTCCAACACCTTTCCCGCAAAATCAAATCAATCAATCAAAGTGACCCAGACCTTTTGCTGACAGGTGCTTTGTCCAATGACAAGAAAGCGAGGCAAAATACCATGCAAAATTGACTGAAAATTATTTGATTTATTGGCAAAAGAAGGGCATTTTGTTATCTGAACGCAGCCAATGCGAATTTCTTTTCCCAACTGTGAACTGTCCAAAAGCCACAAGGTTCCTGCTGATGAATTCTCTAAGACACAAGAGCCAAGAAATCAACGTCTGAGCCCGAAAATACCAAGCAGAATAAAAGCTAGGAACCTACTTAAAGTGGCCTTCAAACAAATTTACACTTCACAGCGCCTAGCTAAGCAAGAGAACACAAGAAAAAGAAGAATATGCCCTTTAGTCAGGTGAGTTATAAATCAATGCGCATGAAGAAATTGGAGTAAGAATGCAAAGTGTATTTGTTGGAGTGTTTTGGTTGTGGGAGCGAACTACCTATGCTAAACGCGAATCACAGTGTTTTCATATTATTTGACCGGCCAAAAGAAATGACCAATTTTCTCTTTGTCGGACGAGGAAGATCTCGACAAAAATGTCTTCAAAATAGGAATGGCTGTGTCTCTTGAAATGTCAATGCTCCAACACTGTGATACTCGGACAGGGCGAGTCATTTAATGTGAATCTAACCAAAAGGACCCTTTCAACATCACCCCCTGTCCCCAAGGTGCACAAACTGCCCCTCTGATAATCAGCGTGTTTGTTTACTTCTCAAGTCTGCCATTTCCCAACTGTTAACTTATCCCATGTGCTCCCTTCCATGTTATATCGGCCACCGGCAAAAAATCCAAAGCCAACTGAAGGAAGTGATGCTGAAAAACAATGCCATGCATTTTTTGAGGCGGGCTTGTGATGGTGTGAGTGTTTTTTGTACACAACTACTTGTCTGTCACCAACAACTCCCGTCTGTGATCGGACAGATTGGGCACAGATCACGAGGAGACCTGTCTAATCGGTATTAACTGAATTTTAGCATCCCCAAAAGACACTGCGAGGCCACGTTCCAAATTTTTGTCAAGCTCACGTGGCCAAGATAAAAAATACATGAGAGATGAGGTGACTACAACTGGTCTTGTAAATTTGTAAAAACACATTTTAGTGGCCTTGCAACAGCAATTACAGATGGCTTTTGAGGCCTCCAGCACTCGCTCGAAATGGCCCCTTTTTCAAGAACGTCCAAGCGTAAACTACCGCAGTAATTGAAATTGTCAGCCCACACTGAAACATATTGTGAATGCCGCTCTTAAAAACTAGTCAGCATTCACAAGTAAGGCGGCCTGTTGAGCAAGAGTGCCTCAGAATGCATTAGGTTGGCCTCTCATTATGTTTGGATCTCTCATCAGAATTTGACGGCTGTTGGCGTAAAGGGATTTTTATGACACAGTTAAGGCCCCGTACGTTC
>JASGXE010014531.1:0-11553 GCA_030068105.1 Sinentomon sp. SZTP_YWyxl | reverse complement strand
GGGAGATGCACGGAATGAAGGACGAAGGAGGTGTAGGTAATGACGATAACCTAGCCCAAAGGATGATTGATCTGACGCTGAGCCAATGATGAAGGATTTGTGACATCACTGCAGTGTGTGTGTGGACTGACCAGGTGGAATGGAGGAGGCTGGATCGTTCCCTTGGAAGTGACTGATTTGGTAGAAGGGAAGTTGTTCTTTTTGTTCTGTTTGGGTAGAAGGGAAGTTCTTGTTGTTTTGTTTTTGTTTTTTTATCATTTCTGTCGGTTTTTTTTTTCTTCTTCTTAAGGTCTGCCGAAAAGAAGGCGTAAACCTTACTTGAGTCTTGAGTCTTTCGGCGGAAACCAATTCAAAACGGTGCCTTTGTGTTTGTGTTTTCAACCAATAAAAACACCTGCGCACAAAAAAAACTGGCCACAACACCAACAAACTGCTGAAAACCGCACCAAAATTGAGAAAAAACTGGAAAAAACCGGAAATTTCTTCACGACGCCATTTCAAAACGACTGCAGCAAATCGAGTGAAATGAGCGTCTGCTGAATCGTGCGTCTTTCGACTCACCGAAAATTCAAATTTCGGCGGGCGGCAGATGCCGCGCGATTTGGAAATATGCAGGGTTTTTGTATTGGGGGATCTACTCGGAGAGCACGTGGACCTGGGGGTATTGTGTTGGAGTCCACAATTGATTGGTTGTTGTATAGGCGAACACTTGAGTGGCGTTTGGAGAAAATGGAGATTGATTCTGCAGAGTCATGGGGGGTACAGAGTGACCACTTTGATTTGAAGGTGTGGGTTCGGGGAAGGAAGAAAAAGAAGGGAAGGCGACAGAAAAAGAACAAAGAAGAAGGGGGATGGAATTTGCTAAGGAGAAAGGAAGAGGCCATAAAGTGGGCTGATAGGGTAGAAGCTGTTTTTGGGGAGGAAGATGAGGTGTATGGTCATGAGCAGATGATGGCAGCGTGGGTGGAGCAAATGCCACGTAGCACGGGCGCCAGAACTGGCAACTTGGTAGATGAGGGATGGAGAGATAGAGATTGGTGGGATGATGAAATTAGGGAAGCAGTTGGAGAGAGGAGAAAGGCCAGCAGAGACTTTAGACATGCAGGAGGTTTTTTTTTTTTTTTTTAAAAGATTTATACACTGCGGGGTCCCAACGCCAGCAGCAAAAAGTGGCGCGACCCCTCATCGCCGACACGAATGAGACCCAATTTTTGGGCGAAACGTCATTTCCAAACCCAAAGTGGGATTGCAATGTGCAAGAAAGTGAAGTTTGAAAAAATATGCAAGCAGAGTATCGACGTGGATACAAAGTTGCAGTTGCAAATTGCAATGGCAGCATTTACAAGCCAATAAAAAAACAAATAAATAAATAAATATGTAGGTAAATAAATAAATAAAAAATTGACAGCATGTAAACATACCAGGTCATTTTTCAAGCGTCATCGAAACTTGTCTCAGAAATTTCGCCGTCGAATACAACGAAGTCAGATCTCAGTCGGATAAACAAGTGAGTTCCAATTCAAATGGAATAATTTAAGCAGCACACCTAGCACACAAGTATTTTCATAATTTTGGTGCAAATAATCTCCTCCATAGCGAAAAAAGAAGAAGAAAAGAAAGAAGGCAACAATAAATAAAGGTGCTGACTGCTGAACAGTACCTACCTACTGCACACCTTTCAAGCGAGGCAAGTTTAGGAGAAATTCCTATCCTACATGTGAAAAAAATTCCTACCTAGAAAATCGCTCCGTTACCAGCCGAGAAATGCATGAGCCGAATAATGAGAAAGCTCAGGACTGGACTCCAAGCAAGAGAAACAACAGGTGGTGCTTCAAGAAGTGGGCTGGAAGTTCTCGCGCCGAAGCGGTAAGTAGACCCTTCCAGCCCAATTCTATCAGCACCGCTGCTGAAGTTTTGGAGTGAACGAAAACGTGGGGAGCAAATTGTGGGGACAGAAGCGTGATGCTGTCACCAAGGGGCAAGAAGCTCATGCATCATCACGTGCTGCAAGCGAAGTGAGCCTATACTTTACAAGGGACAAGAATTTTTCCTCTGACAGCTTAAGCATTTCAGATGTGATGCCAAGCCTGTTCCAAATGAAAATATATTGATTAATGAAGGAGAACCTATCAACATTTTTGTGCTGTAGGGGAGGAATAAATGTAACTTTGTCGCCTGACCTTGTGCAACCTGTGTTTTGAGATAGGGCTGAAGTTAGTTCACTCCAGCCACCATCACCAAGAATGCATTTTTTAAATATTGAGATGCCATGGAGCTGTCTTCTCATGCTCAGAGTCTCCCAGCCAAGTTCCTCCCTGAGGGTAGTGACGCTAAATTGAAAGCTGAAATTTCCTGTAACGAACCTAACAGCTCTGCGATGAACCGCCTCCAGTGAATTAATATGGCACTGGAGATGGGGCTCCCAGGTTGATGTGGAGTATTCTAGAATTGATCGGACAGTTGAAAAGTACAGGATTGACTTCACCTTGATCGATGCATATGAGTAATGTCTAATAATTAGGAATTTGAGTTGATTGGTGGCACGCTTGACTAGCTGGGAAATGTGCTCACTCCAGTTAAGTTTTGGATTAAAAAGCAGACCAAGATATTTGACGGAATGTGGTCTCGGCAAAGAAGTTGTACCAACCACATAATCATAACAAACAGGTAAGGATGAGGCAAATGACATTACAGAGGTCTTGGCAACGTTTATTTCCATGGAATTTTCCGCACACCAATTTTGGATGGAGTTGAGGTCGTCCTGAAGAAATTTGGAATCGACAGATGACTCTACAATGCGGTAAATAACAATGTCATCAGCAAATAATCTTATGTTTGAGCACACATTTCTGGTCAAGTCATTAATGTAGATAAGAAAGAGAAGAGGACCACACACAGAGCCTTGGGGAATTCCGCTTGTTAGAGGAAGAGCCTCTGAAGAATTGCCACAGACGAAAACTTGGAATTTCCTGTCTGAGATAAAATTAGAAAGCCACAGAAAAAGGTTTTCAGGGATTTTAAGCTAGGCAAGTTTGTACATAAGCACTGATATGGACACCTTGTCGAAGGCTTTGACAAGGTCAATAAAGATGGCGTCAACTTGTAGGGACCTACCAAGACAAGAGGACAGCTCATGGGTAAAGGTTGTTAGTTGAGATTCACACGAGAATTTGCAGCGAAAACCATGCTGACCGGAAAAGAAGAAATTCTGGCTCTCAAGCAATTTATATATGTAGCCAGCCACCATTTTCTCCATGAGTTTTGCAGATGAGCTTATCAGGCTTATTGGTCCAGATCAGTTTGAAGTGCGACACAGTCGGCAGTCCTCGAGGGAATGGATAACTCTGTACAACACACTCTGTGAAACATTGTTTCTTTGAGGGAGGGGATAGGCCTTCCTTCCTCTTTTTTTCTTAGATTAGATCCAGATCTGGTTCTCAACTGATAATAGAGGAATAACTCTTGACCTCTAAACACAGTGAATTGAACGATGTCATCACGTTCTCTGCGGTCGTCGAACAACTGTGGCACCTGCAATCAGAAAGTAGGCGAGAAAAATCCTGCTATCTATTGCGACATGTGCAACTGCTGGTTCCATCGTAAATGTTCGTCACTGTCTGATGAGGAATTTGTGAAGCATAGCAACGCTCCAAATGAACTTTGGGCCTGCCTCACTTGCAGCAGAGCCACCGATGTTCAACCTCCTAGTTCGTCTCCAGTGCCCAGTTCGTCTCCAGTGCCTACTTCAAAAGATTCAACAGTAGTGGAAAAATCCAATTGCCAGATGATAAGTTCGCCTCTAAGAACTGTGGATAAGTGTCCTCCAGCGTACCTTGCAGAAAGAATGGACAAACTGGATGCAAAAATTGATAAGTTTTTACTTGTCATGGAAGGAATGAGTGAGAAGATTACAGTCATTGCAAAAGACCAGGCTGAACTAAAAGTTTCAGTATCCTTTATATCTGAATCTTTTGAAACCATGAAAACTGACATTCGAGTCCTCCATGAATCAGTGAAAGATGGAGCTACTCAAATAGCAACAATGCAAACTGTAGTCCATGATATGGCAGCAGAGGTTGCCCAAGTTCAACGTGATCAGGCTTCAAACGCTCAATATATGCGACTGAACAATCTCCTCATCAAGGGATTACCGTTCCTAGATACATCGGATGGTCGAGACCCCATGGAAGAGATCCTGTCGGGTCTGGCAGCTGCAGTTAAAGTGCCGTTTCGATATGACCAACATGTGGATATAGCACACCATTTGCCACAGCGAAATCCGAACGGTTCCAAGACTGTCGTAGTGCGATTTGTTAGTCGACGGATGAAGAATGTCTACTTGAAGGCTGTCAAGCAATCCAGACCAAAACTCCACGATATTGGTTACACAGACTGTCCAAACACTCCAGTTGTTGCCATGGAACATCTCACGAAGGCTAACGAAGACATATATCGATTGGCCCTCAAATTTAAATTGGATAAAAAGTGGAAATATATGTGGACCAGAGACTGTAGAATATATCTTCGGAAGACAGATGAAGATCGTGCTGTTGTGATCTTGTCATCAGCTGACCTAGCAAAGTTGAGCTAGATAAACAATTTTTCTTGATTACTTTTTTGGATAAAAAATCTTTGATATGGAACAGATCCCTTGGATTTTTCCAAACACTATTGTATCCCAATTTGTAAACCCCTCCTCCTTTTCCCGTTTTATACATAAGAATTCGTATACAATGCTAAACTGTAATATCAGAAGTCTATATGGTCATATAGATACCCTTAAGTTACTGTTAGCCACATTAAATGTCCCTATACAATTTCTTATTATCACCGAAACCTGGTGTAATGACCATCATGTTCCTTTTTTGAATTTGCATGGATATTCCTCAATATTTGCTAGTAGACACAATAAGAGAGGTGGTGGTGTTGCAATATATCTACAAGATTCCTTTAGCTACTACTAGGAAACAGGAGACAGGCTTCCTGTTGTAGACGAGCGATCAGCTTTTTTTCGTGTCCCAGTTGCTCGTGTCGTCTCCCAGTCGCTTTTGCTCCTGCACAAGCGACGGCTGAACAAGCGGTCTGTGGGCGGCAATTGTTGTGCAAGTTGTGCTGAGTTTGGTGCCTGAGAGGCCAAGAAGCAGCGCCTCACTTGAAATCCGAGGGAGGCACTGCCTTTTCACCGCTCAAAAACAAAACGATGCGTCCATGTAATGTTGTCTCTGGTCATAAAATTATTATTGAGTGGTGTTCAAGTTCAATGATTTTGGGATTCTTGGCGGGACCCGGAATTTTATTTCTCCGAAACTTGAGCACTTTTGTTCCTCAAATGGTTTCAGAGTTTCACCCGACAAAAGGTTGGGATCATTATACGAGTATACATACACATGTGTGGAAGCGCTCATTTTTCAGCTTTGCAACATGCGAAACTGAATCAAAAACCGCCGCTTGGCTCAGGAGAAATTTAACTTTCTGTGGGCATCGCACCGCGATCCGCCATTCACACGCATGTCTTTCGCAGCGCACACCCCCTTCAAACGCCGCAATCCAGCAGCACACATTTTGGACTCATGAAAATCCCTGAGTGCTGATGCGTTGTGGCTGATGTTTCGCTGGTTGTTTTGTTTGGCGAATAAAATAATGCAACCAGTTGTCCTGTTCCTTCTGAGCCTCTTCTCTGGTGAGCCACTTCTCTTGTGAGCTTTGTGTCGAAAATTGTGCATGGGGTGCGGGTGGAGGATTCGGTGTCTTCACGGGATGCGGGCCTCGTTTGCGTCCCATCCTGTCCTTTCCAAACCGAACTTGATCCATTAATTCAATATTCGAGCATCGGCTGCTCAGTCGTTTCAAAATGCGTCACGACACAAGAATATGGAACGAAAGCGAAAGCAGAAAAAAATAACAGAAAAAAAATCTCCGTTTCGCATTTCTGCAAAATCCATTTGCGCTGTTGTTGGACAAAACTCGAAATTTCCCCAAACGATCTATTTCCCCAGACCTTCCCCAAAAGGTGCAAAATTTCCCCAAAAGGAAAAAAATTTCATCATTGCGCCACACTGCACATCCACTCGCGACAGCAGGTACCTGCATGCACACACAGCTGGTGTCTGGTGTGCGGGTTTCTTTCTTTTTTGTGTGGTGTTGTTGACTGATCAATCATTGATTCCTGCATTCATTGACTGAAACAAAACGCAACCTGTTGTCCTGTTCGTTTCTTCTCGGCTTGGCTTCTCTGCTCTGTTGCCGTCCTGTGCTCGCCTCTTGGCCTTGACTCCTTCATTGTCTGCGTTGGGATGCAAATTGGGGTGCGGTGAGTGGGCGGTGAGTGAGGTTCGGAGTTTTCGCTGCCTGCAGTGTCTGTTCATTGTTGCGCTTGCTGGTTTTGTTGAGGTGGGGCAGGGGAAAGAGCAATTTTGTTTTTGTTGTGCCATTTTGTCATTTTTTCACCGATTTTGACCAAAAACTATACAGCAACGCACCACACTGAAATCTTCACCTCCACAAAAATTGGGTACGATCGGTTAACAATTTTTTGAGTTATCGTTGCACACAAATTGTGGTTTGCTGTCCGTTGTAGACTCGCTTCGCTCGTCAATCAGATAAATTCTAGAGACATTTCAATTGAGAATCAGCTGGAATCACTAGTGTTGAGGATTACACATGAGAGGACAATGAATGTGCAATTAGATTTCATAATAGTGGCACTGTATAAGGCACCAACCTTATCATGTGAGACCTTTTGTGAGCACTTATCTACTTTTTTGTCCTCACTTGATACAAACCAGGATATTTACATAGTCGGCGATTTCAATGGAGACCTATCCACTCTAACGCCTGCATCATGCAGACTTGTGTCTACACTAGCCAATTATCAATTGATTCCAGTTATTAATTTCGTCCACAACGTCTACAATAATTGACCAAATTTTTACAAGTAAGACCAATTTAGATGACACCTCTTCAGGTGTTCTTGATTATCATATATCAGATCATTTTCCTTCCTACCTATCCATACCAACACATGCACCACCACCTTTATCTGTATTAATTGAACATTCTGCTCCTGGTCCCATTGATCATTTTCGTTTATCAAAGCATTTAAGTGAAATGTGCTGGCATGAAATTATCCATAACCAAGACTGTCAATCAGCTTTCACACTTTTTGATAGACAAATGAGCGATTTGTGTGATGCAACCAGGAGTACTTCCCCTAAAGTACATCATAGACCAAAACTAATTAGGCATACATTAATTCCCTGGATTACTCCCAAAATAGCCAACCTCATTATCCTGCGTGACAACCTTAAGTCCAAGACTAAGCGGAGGCCATATCATATCCCTGCAATTTCTAGGGTAGCTGAGCTAAGTGCACAAATTGAGGAAGATATCAGGCAGGCGAAAACTGATTATTTCAGAGCAAATTTGGCCAAAGCAAAGTCTTCAAAAAAAACATGGGAGGTTTTTAAACAAGTTATTAACAAATCCAAACCTTCTTCACCACCAATAGTTCTGTCTTCTGTTTCTGGTATTGTGACGGACTCTGGTGAGGTTGCTAATCTTTTACTTGATGCTTTTCAAAACCCATTACAGGATCTGAAGCACAAAGATTGGCAAAACAGTCAAGAGATTATTCCGGGCAATACAATAAATAATAATTGTCCGGATACTATCTTCCTTACCCCAGTCATTAAAGAAGACATTGTGGCGAAAATTATAGGGCTGAATAGTTCTAGTCAACCTCCAGGAGATATTTCCATTAAAATATTAAAAAACAATTCACAAAGTGTGGCTGAGCCACTTGCCTACATTGCAAACTTAATGTTCCAACAGGGTATTTTTCCAAGACGTCTCAAACAGTCAGTAGTAATTCCAATATTTAAAGCGTCCGATAGTATGAATCCATATAACTATAGACCCATTGCACTGTTACCTGTGATAAGCAAAATATTTGAAAGACTCATACATGAGCGAGTTTCAAAGTTTCTCTTTGATCGTGGTCTTTTGTCGTCCCATCAATTTGGCTTCTTACATTCAAAATCTACACTGGAAGCCTTGTCTTTTGTGATAAACTTCGTCCGTCTTAATTTAGATATGGGTAAACCTACTGTGGCTTTACTGATTGACTTTTCCAAAGCTTTTGATTGTGTAAACCATCAGATCCTATTAAATAAGCTCGACTCTCTCGGAATTCGAGGTTCTGCACTAAAACTTGTGCGTAACTATTTATCAGATAGGACCCTGAGAGTCAAGCTAAATAAATTTCTCTCCCCTGAGGTCACAGTGAGACAAGGTGTGCCACAAGGTAGCATATTAGGTCCTTTATTATTTGTGATTTATTTAAATGACATATTTCCATTATTAAAATGTGACCAATGTACTGTATTGCCAGTTGCTTATGCAGATGACCTAACTATTGTCATCTCCGCTGATAATACTGAAATGGTGATGACAGGCTTAAATAACTTAATCAATATTGTCAATTTATGGTGTAAAGTTAATTATCTTATAGTTAACATGAAAAAAACTGTTTATTTAGGTTTCAATCCATCCAAACACAAGTATTCTGATATGGTCAAAGTTGGAGCATTCTATGTCAAACGAGCATCCAATGCCAAATTATTGGGTGTACAAATAAATGAAACGTTATCTTGGTCTTGTCACACTATGGCTCTATCCAAAAAGTTAATTTTTGGTCTTTATCTACTCAGAATTGCAAAAAGACAACTATCAGGAAGCAGTTTAATGACTATCTACTCTGCATACTTTCTATCTAACCTGTCGTATTGTGCAGCGATATGGGGATGTGCTCCTCAAAACGCCATTAAGACCGTTTCTACACTCCACAAGAAAGCGATACGCATAGTTGCTGGTCTTGACTATAATGCTCCAACTAAGGCATCGTTTAAATCCTTGAATCTACTAAATACTTATCAAATTATATATTATCAGCTCCTACTTAGCGTCCATAAATTACATTATACTTCTGAGACTACTATAAATGAGTATTTTCCAAATATTACGGTTAGTCCTCACACGGTAAATACCATCCCAGATGGACTCTTACATCAACAACCACAGTTGAGATCTAAAAAGCAGGGGCTGTTGCCAGTTTTACATCATAAATCAAAACTGGGGTGGTGGTCAACTTACTCTCTGGGTGTCAGATTATGGAATTCTTTGCCTTCAGATCTCAGAGCAATAAAAGAATATCAGAAATTTAAGACAAAGTTAAAACAACTTATTCTTACGAATCAATTATATTACGAATATCAAGGTGGACCTCCACTGCGCTGATTTTTACCCGCGAGTATTAATGAAGATGTTGTTCTAATATTCATAGACGGAACCTATACCTCTCCCTGCAAGATACCTTACATATAGGATATGACATAGAAGCCATGAGGCTTCTGAAAGCTTAAAAATATATATCTATCAAGTTGCTGACAAAAACCAACCTTTGGTAGGTAAATCATATTCAACACCGATACTTAATCCAATGTGTCCATAGAAATTATTCATTTGATTCTTAATGCCATTTTCTTTGCTTTTTTTCCTACATTCTTGTGGTTGTGCTGCTTCTGCAACACTTATCCACCATTTTGATCTAGGTCTTACAATTAAATCTTTGGTGCTTTTATCAAACACTTGATGTTTCTCGGAAGGGACGATTCTTTTCCACATCTTGCATAGTTCTCTCATCAACTACCTATTTCACTGACTGATCGACATCACTGATTGGATAACATTACTGTCTGCCGCACGTGATGAAATCTATCAAACCTCTCGATGGATGGATGAGTGCTGCATGGGCTAACCACGAGTTTGGTAAGGAATGAATTCAATGGTTTACCTTTTTATTCACCACTGATCCGGCCATTCTGTAAAACATTGCGACAAACGATTAATTATTGTTCAATTTCTCTCGCATACTTTTGAGATAATCATTCACCGCCTACCTAAATCTAATGGCGCCTATTTCTTGAATTCGACATGTATGTATTATGTTGGAAAAAAAAAAAAAAAAAAACACGATGTCGTCAGCAAAAAGTCTGATGGGAGACTTTATGTGACGTATGAGATCGTTAATATATATTAGAAAGAGAAGTGGGCCACAAACAGAGCCTTGTGGAATGCCGCTGGTGACAGGTTGGTGATCTGATTGATCCTGGTTGATTAGGACCCGGAAATATCTATCGCTCAAAAAGTTACATATCTAAAAGAGGTCTAAAAGAGGCAACCGAGAGGGGCAACCCACCTTTCGCTAGAGGTTTCACAACACTTAGTTTCCAGTCAGTGGGTACTGAGTTTTGAGCTAAAGATAAAGAAAATAGAACAAACAGGTATTTTTGGAGGACTTCGTAATGGTTTTTGATGAATATCATGGGAACAGAGTCGATTGTGCAGAAGGTAGAGTTCTTTGAGGACTTAATAGCTCTGGCAATGGAATCAAGAGAAACAATGTCGGCATCACGAAGGAAGTTTCCAGGCGGAAGAACACAGGGAGACCTGGGACCAAGGTAGCTCTGTAAAGCCAAGGCAAAAGAGGAGCTAAGTGTGGAAGCATTGCCCTCGCTAGCTGGCAACCTAGCAGCGATTAAAGGAGTGGTCTTGCTTGAAGTTTTACTGCTATGGAATCTCCAGAACTGTTTTGTGGATATTACGTCATTGACCGCTAACCTCTGAACAAAATTTCTCTCCATGGAATGGAGCTGGCTTTGATAGTCCCTGAGTGCAGCAGCATAACGAGGAAAGAGGTTCTTGTCGGTTGAACAATGGGTGAAGAGATCTAGCATCCTAAGGTATTTGCCACGCAGAGATGATGTGAACCATGCAGGAAAGGACAGATTACCTGATCTCACACTATTAATTCTCTTTGGAACATATAAGGTCATGGCCATACTGCAGATGGATTTAAATTCATCCCAGATATTGTCAAGGACAGGGTCCCCGTCAAAGTTGCAGAAATCTAGAAGAGCAAAATTGAGAAACCTATCAACAGAGAGTTTATCATATTTGCTGAAACAAAAGGACTCCTCGATGTCACTGGAGAAGGCGGGAAGAGGAGGTGGACTGCAGGAATCAATTGAAAATTGAGCACAAATCATGAAGTGGTCACTGACACCAGGGATGGCTTTTACTGAGAGAAGGCTTGTAAGCTGATTGTAGAAAATAAGATCTATAGCTGTGCCGGAGGAAGTATTCAAAGGATTCTGAGGTCGAGTGACAAAATTGACTGCCTGCTGCAAACAAAATCTGTCACACAGACGTTGAAGGCCATCAGGGTATGGAGGATCATGATCAATAAAAGGCAATATATTAAAGTTAAAGTCACCTAAAATAAAGAGAGGAAGTCCACCAGCATGCAGATGGGTGTTTAGCGCTGTCCAACACGCCGGACAGCGCTCACGCCGCGTGACTGACACAAGGCGAACCATTCCCCCGTTGTTGTGCACTGGAAAGGGGAAGTTCTCATCTCTATTTCATTTAATTCACTTTCTTGCATCTCTTATTCTTTGTTGTATCTCTTATTTCTTTCTTGTATTTCTTTATCAA
>JASGXE010014530.1:0-20820 GCA_030068105.1 Sinentomon sp. SZTP_YWyxl | reverse complement strand
CACAGCACAAAAACCACATTGTCTGGAGATGCCATACATAACAAACTGTAAACAGTGGGTTGGAAACTTGGAGACGTGTTTGACACTGAAATATCACCCTTACCGGGAATTTCGACGATTTTGTCTCCATGGTGTGAGTTGAGTCGACGTTTCGGGCGCATCGCGCGTCCGTTATCAAGACGAGACGCATGATAACGTCTCGTCTTGATAACGGACGCGCGATGCGCCCGAAACGTCGACTCAACTCACACAATGGAGACAAAATCGTCGAAATTCCCGGTAAGGGTGATATTTCGATGCCATACATCTTTGTACGTAGGTACCTCCTGCTTGGTTGCTGGCTGTTGGGCCTGTCCAGTGTCAATTGAGAGATTATTTCTGTCCCTGAACTTGTTTTTTTGTGCATTTATTGCACTCCTTCAATTGAATGCTGCCATGTGGCCAGGCAGAAGGTATCTTCTGTGGCAAAGGTGTAGGAGGATTGGACTGATATAGCTATGCTTTTCCCATTCCTGGTTTTTTGCTCTTTAGACATGTTGTAACAATTTGTGTTGAACAATAAGCAGGCTCTCTCTAAATACATGTTGTCCACTAAAAAGAATATTTTTACAGGTGATAATATGGCGCAGATGAGAAGTAATGATCTTTTCCATCAATTTAGCAGTTGCAGAGAGTGAAATAATGGGCCTAAGGCAAGAGATAGAAAGTTTCAAGTTGCCTTTGCAGATGGGTATGATGATATTTGGACAGGCCTGTGCAATGTCGCTTCCAGGGATGCTGATTTTTTTTGATTTTAATCGGATTTTTTTCGAAGGTAAAAAAATCATGATTTAAATCGAAAAAATCGATTTAAATCGTGATTTAAATCAATTTTTTTTTCAGTAACCCTAGCCTATATTTTAGCTAGGCACTTTCCTACCCACCAATCTGGTGGCAGGTAAAATGCAGAACTGCGGATCCCGGAACTTTCCAGGCTAACCAACGCGACATTGCAAAAGATGGTTAGAAGTGCAAACCGACCGTTGCAAGTGCAGAACATCTGGAAACAGCTGCAAAATAGACAGTTGGAAGTGTGGAACATCTGGAAACAGGTGTGGAATCGGTACTATGAAGTGCGGAACTCAGGATTAAAGGTGGAGAAACTACAGAACATCTGGAAACAGGTGCGGAACATCTGGAAACAGGTGCGAAACCCACAGCTGCAAGAGCAGAAATCAAGATTACAGGTGCGGAACCGGCAGTTGAAAGTGTGGAACTCAAGATTATAGGTGCTGAACTGACAGTTCGAAGTGCGGAAAATCTGGAAACAGGTGGGGAACCCACGTAAGTGCAGAAATCAAGATTACAGGTGCAGTAGGCCCTACTGACAGTTGGAAGTGCGTAACTGAAGATTACAGGTGTGAAACTGACAGATGCAAGTGCGGAACCGATGGTTGCAAGTGTGGAGATCTAGAAACAGGTGCGGGACAGTTGGAATTGCTGAACTCAGGATTACAGGTCCGGAACGGACAGTTAGAAGTGCGGAACATCTGGAAACAGGTATGGAACCATCGTTAGTGCGGAGCTCAAGATTACAGGGGTGGTATCGACATTTGGAAATGTGGAACTCAACATTGCAGGACCGTCAGTTGCAAGTGGGGAAATCATGATTACAGGTGCGGAACCAAGTGCAGAACATCTGGAAACAGGTGGGGAACCCATAGCTGCAAATGCAGAAATCAAGATTACAGGTGTGGTACCGACAGTTGGAAGTGTGGAACTTATTATAGGTGTGGAACTGACAGTTGCAAGTGCGGAACTCAAGACAGGTGAGGAACCGACAGTTGTAACTGTCAGTTCCGCACTAAGAGAGCATCTGGAAACAGGTGCGAAACCGACAGTTGAAAGTGCGGAACTCAAGATTACAGGTGCGGATCTGACAGTTTAAAGTGTGGAACTCAAGATTGCGGTGCGGAACCGACAGTTGGAAGTGCAGAACATCTGGAAATAGGAGTGGAACTGGCAGTTGGAAGTGCGGAACTCACGATTACAGGTGCGGAACCGGCCGTTGGAAGTGCGGAACTCGATATAACAGATGCTGAAACGACATTTGGAAGTATGGAACATCTGCATACAGGTTCGGAACATGCGGAAAGCAGTGGAATCAACAGTTGGAAGTGAGGAACTCTTAGATTACAGGTGCGGAACCGACAGTTGGAAGTGAGGAACTCAATTACAGATGCGCAATCGACTGCGGGAAGTGCGGAACACAAAATTTTGCTGCAGAGCCGACAGGTGGAAGTGCGTAAGACTGGGCTACACCTGCGGGACCAACAGTTTTGGCAACATTTTCAATCTCATATTGAACGTACTAAGTGCAAGGTTATCTGCACAATGGTAGGAAGTAGTCCAAAGTAGACTGTCAAAATGCTAGATCATCCCTCTCTGAAGCCTCATACAACTCTGGCTAGAGAAGGGTGACTGATGACTGACCAGTGAGGCAAGGTACCAAATAACATCTTCTGGTCTATAATTTGACTTCTACAACAGACGACCTTTAGTCACCCACATCTTTCTTTGCTAATGTTTTTGGTGCGGGTTGCCGGAATAGCGTCTCTTTTTCGGAAGGTCTAAAGTGTGGTTAGGCCCGAATTGATACCTATGCTAACCAAAATAAACCCAAACTAACCTTTCCTATCGCCCTAACCTAACTTAACCTATCCTACCCTATCGTAACCTGAACCTAACCTATCCAAAAGTTGATTTTTTCGGGAACTACATTCCGCAGAAGTTTTAGACGTTCCAAAAATTAGACGTTTTTCCGCGCACCCGTTGGTACCTACATTTCACAAATCCCTGCTTTTATTCTTCTGTCAATTTTGAGTGGAGCATCTTATCGAAGAAAAATGCAAATGTTGATCATAATTTTAATGCCTGCAGCCCTCAATACCATTCATATTTTAATGGAGAGAATAACGCACAGCCCAATCACTGTTTAGCAAGTTCCTCCAATGCAGCACAAGCATTTTAAGCTGATAGGCACCTATTTGAAATTTTAGCATAATTGATCTCCATTTTGGCCGCAATCAAAAATGCCGCTCCATTTATATCGGATTAAAATCTCCATTTAAAGGGAAAGCCAAAGCAAAAGATCTCAGCCCTCCATTCAGAATGCTTTACCATTTTGCACTGCCATGCAATTCATAAATTCAGGTGTCACAAAACCATGGAATTTTAATTTTAAACAAAAGAAAAATTAAAAAAAAAATCGATTTAAATCGAAGGCAAAAAAATCAAAAAAATCTGATTTAAATCAAATGATTTAAATCATTTGATTTAAATCGGACCCCTTGATTTAAATCGTGATTAAATCAAATGATTTAAATCATTTGATTTAAATCAAGCAACCCTGGTCGCTTCCACGTGCATGTGATGCCTTAAATTTAATTGAAAGTTGAAATGCAAAAAGCAAGCTCGTTCAGTGTGAACACCAACTTATTTCAGAAAAGTAAGCAACCAGCTGATTACTTGAGTTCTTTTCAGTTTCTTTCGTAAGAAAAACGCCCAGTGTTTATGGGGTATGGCAGACTGACAGTCATCCCTGTTGATCTCGGCAGAGAAACCTCTGTCTCATAACATCGTTGTCAAAAGAGGTATCGAAAACTGCAACTTTGTGGGAGTCAGACTCTCACTCAACATGCTATTCTTAAACTCTGCAGGAGACTCCCACCCAGCACCTGGCTTCAGAAGAAAATTGAACGATATCACTGATATCATGCATAAACTCAATTTTCAAATGATATGAAAATGATAAGATAACAATAATTAACAAAAAGTCAAAGTTCATCAATGGAAGAAGATATGTAGTTCAGCTTAATAAATTGCTGCCATGTAACTGTGGTAATGTTTTTTTCCGTTCTTGTATTCTGGCAGGCCTCCCTCAGCATAATCCCAAATGCTGTGAAACAGGTTGTAAAATCTGTCAAAATTTGAGCCATGTGTTAGATAAAAAAAAATTCAAAAGCCACAAGAAAGCACCAAGTGTACTGAACTAACCTGAATGCCTTGTAAGCCGGTCGGAACCAGCAGACATAGGAGAACGGGGTGAAAACTATAATATAAATGATGGAGAGGCCGAAAGTCGTAAAATCCTGCACCTCGATCATCAAAGCCAGACCACCGACCCAGTTCAAGAGAAGTATGCAGGAGTGAAACATCCACGCATAGTAAAGCAAACGGACAGTCTTCTGGAACTCAAACGGAATGTCTACATTGATATCCTGATAGAAACATGGTTGAACGCAGAAGTTATCTGGCAGAGGAGGCCAATTGTTCTTTTGCACTGTTATTGTTGTTGATTAGTGGAGAAAAGAAGAAAAAAGAACACAACAAAATGTACAGACATAAGCAGATTGAACACTTGACATACTTGAATATGAAAATTTCAGTGTTAATTTTGAGTGCAATATGAAAAAAATTGTGCTCAAGACGCTGCGCTTCTCACCATCAATAAGAGTGTTACAATCCAGGGAGAGTTAATGTGAATGATCCATTGCAGTGGTTTTTGGCACAGCGGGACTAAATAATGCTGCATGTCCCCTTAAATGACGTGCCTGATGTGTTATCATCCTCCCATATGATTCAGTTGTCCGTCGATCCTTCCGCTCCAAAATTATTGACGTCAGAACCCTATCAAACTTTGGCATTTAATTTCTGCCCCAAGGAAAGAATCTAAACAAATTCGTTATATCACAAACAATGGAAATTTCGAATCTTTTTGATTGCCTATGGTCATATTTAAGGAGGGGGAAGGTGTCAAAATACGAAATTCCGTATTTCTTAACCGATTTTATTCAAATTTGGCATGACTTTGGTCGAATTATGTAGCACCTCGATGTAAAATTTCAATTTTTTAGTTAAAGTGGTTTTTGAGTTATGGTGACATGGACAAAAAGTTGATGCAGCTTTAGCACGACGCTTCTGGATACCCGGTAAAGATTTTTTACCGACACAACCATGGCATGCAAAAATTAATCCTTTTTTGACGACAGAACTCGTTTTTTAGATTTAGCCCAAAATTCGTTAAAAATAAATGCATTTCAGTCATTTGCAGCATTGGCACAAGGACAAGACATGTGTGGAAAGAATGACTCAAAACTTGACGAAGGAGCAAAAAATCAGGAAAAAACACAACAATCTTGTCCTGCCCTAAATTGACGAAATCAGGCCCAAAACGCATGCTGGAATTGCAAAATTTCTCACACTCTGCCAGGGGATCTGTCCCATGAACCCCACTGTGGTGCTGCCCCACACTCCAATACCTGGGGGAATCAATCCCCAGACCCCTGTCATGGGCTCCACCCCTTAGAACCCATGCCCCAGACCCCGTGCGCCCCTTAGTCCTTGCTTTACAATTTTACCACTGATCAAACTGCCACGACAGATTGCAAAGAGGCTGGTGTTGAATTTGCGAAATACAATGACATAAGTGGGTAGGTATCTGACGATTTCTAACCATTCAATTGTGCATTTCTAAGTTGTTCTTCTCGTCTCTGTAGTTCCTGGGCCTTTCTTTCCAACTCGTCTTGGCGCCTCTGAAAATAATTATTGAAACAAAATGAAGCCTTCAAGGAAAACCAACCCTCCAGCATTCCCTCCTGCATTCTGCCAAGCCAGATATTACGGGCCCGACTATCATTTTGAAAATCCAGAACCACCTCAGTTAAACTACCTATGTGCTAAGAATCAGCATGTGATGTGTGTAATGATGATATATCTTCGGTCTGCATGGAATGAAATGAGATTATGTATGTGGTTAAATGTGGAGGACAAAAGAAACTGTGACACGTACACTGCACATGTTTGCTCAATGTGAGAAAAAGATTTTGGACACAATAAATGTGATCATCCAAAGTGCTTAGATTTTTCAATGCACACCACAAAATTGATTCAAATAAAAATCTGTGCCTAAGTGCCACCAACACCACACATGCTACCTACGAGAGGGGTTATCAAAAAGTTCGTAGAAACCCACATGCAGACTTATAATTAGAGCACTCTGAAAATGGTGAAAAGGAATTGTCACCGCCAAAACGAAATCAGCCATTTCAAGCATCTTTTGTGATTTCTTTATCATTTCAGTTAATTGAAAGGCAATTCTGGCAATTGTGAATGGGCGATTTTCCACGAAATGTGAAAATTTCCACGAAATTCATTGATTTCCACGAAATATCTCCTTTTTTCACGATATACATGCGAAAACGTCATGTTTTTCCTTTTTTAATTAAGTGACAAGCATAGTGCACAAAAAACTTGAAAAATAAAGCTTTCTTTTGCTCTTTTCTGAGTCTCTTCTTCAGTTTATTTACATCATTTTTCCAATGTATTGTTCCTGCAAATTTCAAAGCAATCCATTGTAAAAATAACTGAAAATGCATTTTTGACAGGTTCTAGCCTTTTTATTTCCACCGCCAAATAACGAAATTTTTAGACTTTTGAGCGAAATTTTCCAAAAATTATCACCATTTTCAACGTGCTCTACTTATAATGGAAGCCATATTTTTTTGCACTTTCTTCGCATATTCTCCCTGAATTGTGATACACTTAGTGGCTCGCGAGTCCTTCTCCAACTTCGATATTCCTTCCTGGAAGAAGAGAACTGGTTGCCCTCCAGTCATTCCCTTGTCTGTCGCCGTCACATTTCTTTATTGCTCCAACAAATTTTCTGCACACCAGGGAATTTCTTCAGGTTTAGGAACAAATGAGAGTCGCTTAGAGCCAGGTGCAGGGAATAGGTAGGGAGGTACAACAATTTTTTTTAAAGCTTTGGTTTTGATAAGCAGCCACCTTACCAGTTCACCAACATGCAGTTGTGTTGTCTTGATGGAAGGTGGTTCCTTCTTGGATTATTTCCTGGCATTTGGACTTGACTTCAGAACCTCAACTCTTGTTTAAAATCTGCACAGTGT
The DNA here is from genome assembly GCA_030068105.1 of Sinentomon sp. SZTP_YWyxl. Classification (NCBI taxonomy): domain Eukaryota; kingdom Metazoa; phylum Arthropoda; class Protura; order Sinentomata; family Sinentomidae; genus Sinentomon; species Sinentomon sp. SZTP_YWyxl. The sequence continues at coordinate 13,873 of JASGXE010014530.1, read as the reverse complement.
TGGCATGTCCCGATAAATCAACATTTTCCTGGCAAAATTATGGCAATTCGGGAAATGTTCCAGGCAATCAAGGCTGTTTTTGGCCTGCCACTCCAGTGGCCATCTTTGCAGGACACCCTGTCCTTCCTGACTTTCACAAAACATTTGGCCACAGTTGAATTCAGAACGGCAGGCAATCCTGGTGCTGCATGCAACTTACCATTGACTCTAAGAATACAGAAAGCAGGAAAGATAGGTACCTGATTACAACCGTACCTCATTTTTCTCCAACCACAATCCAATCGTCCAACCAGCATGGACACCAAGTTTTCCCTACAGAATTACTGATTTTAATCAAAACAAACCAAAAGTCAGTGCGGTCAGTAGCAAAAGACAATGGCTTAACGTGGAAAAATATGCCCGGATAATCTCCACTAGTGGGTAGGTAAATTTCTACGAACTTTCTGATTTCCCTTCGTACACCTAACAGGAAATGACAAAAACTGCTTGCCTTGTAAAATAACAACAAAAATCACCACAATTTTATTTCTGCTGTTCTATTTGCACTGTCTGCGATTCAAAACGCCCCTTCAGTCGCAAGTCACATTTATACCATTATTGCACATCCCAACCCGTGGCCTCTGGTTCCATTGATCTTCCATTTGTTTCAAAATCAAGCCTCCTTGCATGCAATACCTAATGATAAATAGGTACCCAAAACGTGGGTAGGCCTGTTCTGTCCTCCAATAAGAAGACACCTTACTTGCATCAGAGATATTTGCCATTTTGAAAACCGAATGGCCTGGATCCAAAATTTTGTGTCCATTGCAAGCACATCACAGGAAGAACTTCCCCAAAAAAAGAAATTAAGACGAAATCAACTCACCTGAAATTCGGCCGTGCTAATGCTCTGTTGAGAGACAGCAACAGGTGTATAAGCAGGAGGTGGCTCTTGAGTTGGATGCATTATGGCTGGCTGAGATGAACCAAAATTCTGAGTCAATGACTGCCCAGATGGTTGCTGAAACTGTGGTGACTGCACTTGGGTCCCAACCTTTCATAAAGAGAACAGGTAGATGATTATGTCAACACCAAACTGTTAAAAAAGGAAGGTTTGTGGGATCAAATGTCCACATAACCAAACAACTGAAAACACATCATAAAAATCAAATGCCACTTTCAACAAGTCTGATGCCAAGAAATCTCAAACAGCAGCAGGATTCTTGTTGCAATCTTCAGCAATGATGTTCTGATGATCTGCCAAAGAAAATGATAACGAGATCGCCCAGAAGAATCCTCTCCTTGTAAATGACATCATACCTACTACTTTGCAGCAAGGTAGGTAGATAATTTCTTTTAATCGATCTCCATGATGTTTTCAGCATCCTTCTGAGATGCTTGCATGATGTCAGAGTGAGACAAGGCCAGTTAAGCAAAGAGCTGTTTTTTATGCGCTATTAGGATTTCTCTCGGACGCCCAAATTAGGCAATATCAGTAAACAAATTGCACACAAAAATGTGATCTAAGGATAGTTTTTCGCACAGAATTGTGGATAGATACCTAGGTATCTAAACAAATATTGTCTGGTAAAAATCATGATCCAAGGCATCTACGTACCTACATACCGAAGCAGTGAAAATAGGGCGAAGCCCACACAGAAAAAACCTGACCTGCAGATGTTTTTGCTCATTCAGAAACAAGCTTTTGTTGTTTTTTCTCCAGACAATTTTCATAGGTGTTGATGGAAAAAGTAATTAAAATAAATTGTTAGCAACAATGTCATGTCAATTGGACCAAAAAATAAGTGTTCAAACTGTAAATAGTGGGTTGGAAACTTGGAGATGTGTCTGACACTGAAATGTCATCCTTACCGGCAGAGAGCACAGTTAGTAGGTATTGTCGCCATGGTGCGAGTTGAGTCGACGTTTCGAAAGGTCGACTCAACTCACACCATGGATACAAAATCGCCGAAAATTCCCGGTCTGGGCCTATGTGTGATTTTGATACGAGAAATGGAAGTGGCCAGGTTCATAATGCATGTGACCTTGCCCCTGGGCCCGGGCCATGATCCATAGAGTAAGCAAAGTCCCTGCAATAAGCCCAGGTTTCTAGGTACTTACAGCAGGCCCACAAAATTCATTTAAAAATTATTATGCATTTGAGTAAAAAGTGATTGCAAATGCAGAAAAAGGCTTCAGAAACCAGTTTTTTTTTTAAATTGGATACAAACATTTGGCATAGGGGCCGCTGGCTGATTGCCGGCAAATGGATTATAATCATCGAGACTGCCAGTTCTGTTGACTGCTGAGGACTGGGTTACTTGTTGAACTGAGGGATCCTGGAAAACACAAAGAAAAAATTGAACTTGCAGGCACCTACAACTAAAAAGATGCATAGGCAGGTTTATTGGCTCTATTTGGCCTTACGGGAATAATATGATATGGCTGGGAAAATTTTATCGCAGACTTTGTGAAAAATGCCTATGCCAAAAATTCATTGAGTTCCATAAAAATGAAACAAATTCTAATCATTGCAAAATTGGCCAACAACAAAGGCCTCGCTCAAAACAGGAAGAAACGTCATTTTACTGAGCATGCACAGTAAAAGTGTGAGTAGGCTAGCATGCTTGCTGCATAAGTGCATTTGTCTTGCAACAACAAAATTAAGTACAAGCCAATCGAAAAGGAGCACCCAATGCTATGTTCTTATCGAAGGACTGGTAGGTAATGAATGGGCCAATGTTCTGAAGCAAAATTGCATTGTGAGTTGGTCCACTCTTTGGGTTCTTACCTACATAGCAAAAAGGAGAAGTTCACAATTCAAGCAGCTCATAGGTATAGCCACTCTTCTGCAGGTCGAAGGGCGTTACTCTTCTGCAGGTTGAATGAAGGGCGTTTATAGGTAACAGAAAAAACTGCAAAATTAAAAAGGGTGAGAAGAAGCCAAAATTTTATTAATCAAAATGTTCATTTCCAAAATGCTTTCAGGGTTTTACCTGTGAAATATTTGTGAACACTGTATGTACCTACATGGGTGGGAGATTTTTTCAGCACTCAAACAGAAAACCTTCCATTAAAAATCCATCCATCTTTCGGTTTCAGAGAAATCTAACATTTTGTGGGCGATGCACTGCCCACAACCAATACATTCACTCATCAGCGCTGTGTCGGTCAGCCTCCGCTTGGCTGTGGGTGGTGGCATGATGTCACAGTCCTGAAGAGATTCCAATCTGTTAATCTTGCTCTGGGTCAATCACAGGCTGTAGGTAGGTAGGTACTTGTATATCGGGGGCATCATTAAAAACAAAAATGGCCAGGAAGAGCAGAGACGATTTCACATCAAAAGTCCTCCAAAAGTTCAGGACCATGATGTCATTGTAGGTACCGAACCTTATCGCCTCAACAGTTCCCAAAAGTTCAGGACCATGATGGTGCACACCAAAGTGCAGCGCACCGGCATGTTGAGTTTTGATGACAATACGTTAGGGTCTACAATTTGGGAACTGCAGTGATAATGGAACTTTTCAGACTCTGAATTCGCCCAGGGAGGGGCCTCGCAAAACCAAAGAATCCCTTCAGAGATGTTCTACAGGGTGTCCAGCATCTTCGAAAAAATTCCCCGATATTTCGAAAAAATTCTCCAACTTTTCCATTAGAGTTTCAAGAATGTTCTGACCCCAAAAATTGGATTTTCGTAAGGCCTGCTTCCTTTTTCTGGCATGGTAGTGATTCTTTAAAAATACAGAATCAAGATCATTCCATTTTTTCGGGAAGGCTTTTCTTGTAAAGGGGGTACAGCTGGCAGTGGTCTGAGAGCGAAGCATCCCAGTAACTGGGGCCTGTGATGGAGACACAGCAAGTTTCCAAGGAGCAGAGCCCTGGAATAGCAGAATTTCTACCAGTCTACCACATTAACAAGAAAGGGTGTACACCATATTAATTTTTTAATGAGAAATTCACAATTGTTTGGCAAGCATACTTCAATAAATGGATCTAGGTATAGGTAAATTCATGGGGAGGGGATTTACCCCTCAAGCTCGAACAATGAGTTGGGCTCATGGTACATCCAAATGTTCACCACCACTAGTTTGCAGTATGTATCCAAACCACAAGAAGCACTCATTTCCGTATGTGGCAGATCTGATGCAATTCTCTGACAATTTAACACAGATGCATCAATTTTTGAATTTCTTTTTCCGATGTCTGATGAATTAGCACATAGCCCCATCTTGGTTTGTGTTGTGTCGCTATTGATTGGAGTTGAATTGTTGATAGGTCTGTGGGTACTTTTGTTTTGCGAACTGGTTGCCCATGACTGATCAGAACCATTGCAAACTTGGCAAAGACAGAAAAGCATTAACATCTTTAATGCTGCTCTACCTTTGCCAAGTTAAAGTGTTACCTGCCTAGGTAATGTCCCTTTAAAATCTGCAAAAATGGGTGCTTTGTGACTGTACATTGCATCCATAATTATTGGCACTGCATAGCATAAATTTGGAGGGTTCAAGGGGCGTTGAAGAACGCATTTGAAAAATGGAAGCTGTATGATCTCTAATTGTATGCCGCCCCATCAGGGGGCCCCTTCGACACCCCCGGGCACATTTGTTGCATTTTGGGGGCCTGTAGAAGGGAAACGGGGAATCTGAGCACATTTTATCACGGAATGTTTTGTTTTTGCTTTGTTCTGCGGAACACAGGTGCAAAAAATGTGACACAGGTGCAAAAAATGGGACCTATGCGACAACTTGAGAGTAAAAAAGACCCCTTGACCCCCTTTTGTTGGCCCATTTTTGGGACTTTGGCCCATTTTTGGGACTTTGGGGCATAAGGTATCTGGGGAATAGGGGGTCAGATCACATTTTGTCACTGAACGAATTTGATTCGTATGGGCAAAAGGAAGAACTGGTAGGTATGTGTTGTCAGTGTTTTTCTGGAACACCCCGTGAAAAATGCAGGCCAATAGAAATACTAAATAGTTTAAACGGTTTCTTGCGGTGACCTGCAGTAGACTCAGAAGTCTGGGTTTTTTTATTTTGGGCCAAGCCATTTTTATTTAAAAATATTCAAAAGAACACAGGTAGGTACCTACATGGCATATTGCCAGTCATAGCAAAATATTCATGGCAGCAATGATCAGTTGGAAGAAGTAGGTAATTGTTGTATTGATTTGGTTGTTTCAGGTAACTAGGTAGAGAAAAGATTGTGGCGAATAGGCTTCAGAGTAAGTAATAAACGCTTCCCTGATTAACAACAGCAAACTTACCGAAAATGGGTTGTCCAAGTTGGGATCTGCAAATGGATTGTCTTCAAACCCAGACATGCTACTGATTCTGTAGGTATGTCACTTCATGTGAATAATCAAGAAACTAAACAGTGGTCATTGGCCCAATCTCTGTTCCTCGTTTTTTACGCATCAACAATGAACTAGATCACCTCAGAACAAATACAGATTGGTAAGAGTACTTTACTTTGGTAGGTACTTAGGCCCTAAGTGAAAGGTTTTGAGCAATGTTACGTAATAACCAGGCCAGCACCAACTAAAGAATAAAATTTGCAAATGTTGAAACCCAAAAACAGTTGAGTCTATCTTGTTTTCCAGGATCGTAGGCTTGTGGGCCTCACTGAAAACATGCTGTCTCCTTGAACTCAAAAAATACCCCTCAGGAGTAACCAATGACAATCACTGGTCTGTGGATTATGCAAATGATTTGACCACTTTTAGCAGTGGTCAATGCAGACATTCATGCAAACAGCAATCAATGCAGCTCATTATGCAGGTTTATTCTGTAGGCCATTTGGCTGTGATCACCGAAAACATTGTGAATGCGAAGCAATTGAATTGAATTGGCAAACAAGCACTTTTTCTGTCGCTTGGAAATGAAACAAAGTAGGTAGTTTGTTCGATAAAAAATATATTTTATAAAATCTTACAAAAATCAAATTATTCAAAAAAAAAAAAAAAAAAAAAAAAAAAAAAACAAATCCCACGTAGCCTTATTTTCTCCACAGAAGATTCCAAAAAAACAATTAGATTTTGCTGAAAAACCCGCGATATGGCAACACTGGTCTGCGCAGTGCTGAGTGCATACCATCTGATCTTATTGACGACTGAAGACTCTCTCCTACACTGTCAGTCCATAACCAGGAAATGATCCCACCTCATCCATTCCTTCTTACCAGTCATCATGCATCAGTGATACCAGAAATCCTTTGCCAATTGCCCTGTATCATATCCTCATTGGTCATAAATTCCCCATGTCTATCCTTGTTGTTTTGTCTTTCATTCACATTCGGTGTCATGTCATCTTGGCAGCATTTGTCGAACACTCACAGAAAACCATGCCATTTTGTAAACAAATTTTTAATTGGCGTCAGTCTGTGTAACAACTCTGACAGATACCTACTTGGTTGTTCTCTCATCATGGTGCAGAAGTACACAATTTGGACCATGCTGCTGGCGATAGATATACCTACCACCTTCACCATTTCCTTCTTTTTCATCCCTACGATGACCTGGTTACCAAGTGGTTGGTTGTTTTTCTCGCAAAATTATTCTTTCATTTATTTACATTTTTCTTCACCTGTTACGGCCATTCTGACTGCACCCCCTTTGGGTTTCTATGCGCCGTATGTTTGACTTTGCAATCATATCTTGAAATATTATCCACGATGCGGCCAAAAGATGCATGATGCCCGGTTGAACCATGTGAGCCATTTTGCTTCTATCCCTGGTTTGCTGTGGCAAAAAAATTATGCATGCCCGCCAGGGGATACCACTGTCCAATGGCTTTTTCCTGTGGCCCCCAACATAGTAACAAAATCCATTGTCCAGATAGTGGCCAATTACGTACAAATGCTATTGGTGTAACGAGCGCTTTACCATATCTGGCCACGAGATCACAACAACTAAATGATACCTAGCCGTTGTCTGTTGTGATTAACCGCCACCCCTGTTCAAAGTTTGTGTTGTCTGTTGTCAATGTGTTGTCTGTTCACAATGTTTCACATCCTCATTATTGCGAAGGGGATAGAAGAAAGAAAAAAGCTGTTTTTATTGGTAAGTTACAATACATGAACACACCCACGTGCACCGGCACACATCGAGAAAAGACCCACGACCACCCAAACGTTACACGTACCCTTGCACACCCATGCACAGCTAAGAGACACACATACCACCACACAGTAAACATAACCCGCATCCAGCCAAAATACCAGCGCACGGCGAAAGTGGCCCACGAGTGGCCACCTGCCATCCGATCGTTTGGTGGTCAGTCACGGTTATGTAAGTTATGTTAGGCTAAGTGAGGCTGGGTTACATTAGGTTATATTAGGCTGGTTGCGGCGTGGGTCTTTGCGGAATGAGGCTGCAGTGCGAATCTAGCAAACCCCCAAACCTTCAAACCAAACTTCCCAAATCTAATCTAATCCAACCTGACCTAACCTAACCCAATGAAACCTAACTTAGCCCAACCTAACCTAACCTGTGGTTCCAGGAAATTTGCTTGTTTCGCTCCATATCTACATTAGCACGCCGCATTTTAGTTCCTCTCCACGGCTTCTTTTTGCCAGTGGTGTGCAGAATCGGAATCGAGCTCCGATTCCAGGAATCGGAATCGAGACATCCAGTTTTTGTTTTTCAAAACATGAAAACACACCACCCGGGTGTGCGATTGTTGTTTTGTGGCATCAATTGCTATTTTGGTGCAATTCCATCCCACATTGGTGAAAATCGGAATCGAGCGGAATCGAAATCAAGAGGAATCGAGCTCGATTCAAGAGGAATCGGATTCGATTTCCGGAATCGGAATCGCGTTAGCCCTGGAATCGGAATCGAGAATTGGAATCAAGATGGCCCCGGGATCGGAATCGAAATATCTCGGAATCGGAATTGAGTTATTTGGAATCGCACGCCACACGACTCAAGACTCAGGTAAGGTTTAGGGCTTCTTTTCGCCAAGACTCAAGTAAGGTTTACGGTTTCTTTTCGCCAGACTTTAAGAAGAAGAAGAAGCAAACGACAGAAATGACCAAAAAAAAGCAAAAACAAAACAAAAAGAACAACTTCCCTTCTACCCAAACAAAACAAAAAGAACAACTCCCCTTCTACCGAATCAGTCCATTCCAAGGGAACGATCCAGCCTCCTCCATTCCACCTGGTCAGTTCACACACTACAGTGATGCCACAAATCCTTCATCATTTGCACAGCGTCAGATCAATCATTTTTTGGGCTAGGTTATCGTCATTACACCTCCTTCGTCATTCATTCAGTGTTATCTCCTGAATTCGTCAGGCATCCCTTGCCACAGTTCGTCCAACTGCTCACGTTGTCATTCGTCAATAATCTAAAAGAGGAAAAAAAAGAAAGAGAAAAAAAAGGATGAAGGAAGGAAGCAAAGCAACTTCAAAAGAGGATTTTTTAAAAGAAGAAAAAAGAAAAGAAATAAAGATGACATAAAGAAATACTAGAAAGACATAGAGATGCAAAAAAGTGAATAAAATGAAATAAAGATGAGAACTTCCCCTTTCTAGTGCACAACAATGGGGGGAATGGTTCGCCTTGTGTCAGTCGTGGTTCGCCTTGTGTCAGTCGTGGTTCGCCAGTGGTCAGTGTTGGCAGATGATTTTTTAAAACCCGTAAGATTTTTGTGAAAAACCCGTGGAAATAACGCGAGAAATTTCAAAAAGTAGCCAAAAAACCGCAGGCGACAAAAACACAACTGCGTGAGTGAAATCTGAATTCCACCCAATTTCTGAATTAAAAGGTTCGTGTTAACATGCCCGTCAATTGGTGTAGAAAACCTCCGGATCAGAATGTCGTTTGTGGAATGAAATGAATTTCCTCAAATCGACAAAAAAAGTTTCCACAAAAATTTGCCAAAGATTTCTCCAAGACAAAAGTTTACTCCCATCCATTGGTACCTATAGGCTTACCGCAATGGTTACCTGCTGCTCAAACAACATTTTTTAGTTTTTTGGAAAGCCAGTGTATCGAACATCTTGAAGTTTTCCATGCATATTTAAAAAATCAGCCAGAGTCATGTCGAATTTCACCAGCAAAGCAACTCAATTTTAGACAGTCAATGTTGCCGTTGGTCAAATTCGATTTGAGAATGCGATTTGTGAATAATGAATGAATGATATAAAAGAATGAATCAAGTATCCAAATCAACTCTGAAACAGTCAATGGATGAATCGAATTTTTACTCGCAAAATGATTTGTTCCAAAACAAGAAAAAATTAGACGAACTAAAATGCGGATGCGGACCAATGGGAGACACGGCGTCCGGCGGTCAGAACAAGTGAATTTCGCGGAACCACAGGTTATGTTGGGTTGAGTTAGGTTTCATTGGGTTGGAGGTTAAGTCAGATTAGACTCAACCTGATTAGGGCGGTTTCAGGTTTGGTTTTGAGGTTTTGGGGGTTCAGATTTGCCCTGCAGCCTCAGTCCTCAAATTTTGCGATTTCCGCGTTTTAGGACCTGAAAAAATCGAAAAACTCCCCCAAAAACCAGAAACAACGAACAAAAAATCAAGCGGAAAAACCGCGACCTGTGGAGCCGGACCCGCGAAAAAACCGCAACCCGCGGAACCAAAACTTTTCCTGCTGGAAAGCTAAAAAACCAGCGGAATTTCGCGGGGAACTATAACTGCCGGTGCAACCGTAAATCTGATGAATCGGAGTAACTGCGCCGTGAAAATAAAAAGAACAGTCCCCCAAGTGGGAGAAGACGCAGACGGGCCAATATTCCACATTGCATCCCAGATTTGAAAAACCGAGTTGGTTTTTGGGTGTGGATGCAAAAGGGGGTATGATTGAAGGAGGTGCAAAAATGGTACGGCAACAAGGCGAAAAAAAACCGTAACAAAAACACACCATCTCAGCACGTCGTCGTATACATGAAGAAAATAGAAATCTCCATCCAGTGGTTCGTCACAGTTGTCAAATTGCACAAAAAGTGACATCATCTTGTTCACCAAAACAAAAACACATGTCCAAACATGATAAGTCACAAATTCAGTCATAAAATTCAATTGATTCGATTCGTGCAAGAATGGAAAAAAAATTACCAATTAGGCAAACTGAATTTTTGCGTTAACGACCTATGGGTCTGTATTCTACCTATATGCCAATTTTAAACATGACTGCGAGCTACCTAGGTATCTGCTATGTTTCTCTTTTTTCACCTGCCCCGATCCTACTCACAAAACGCTTCGTAATTAAGCGAGATGTTGACTGCAGACTGCAGTGAAAAATGAATGGGCTTTCTTCCAGTCAAACAAGGTTTACCTGCAAGCAACTCCACCGATGATGCATCAGAGCAAACCTGGGAGTTCTCGCGCTGAAGCGGTAAGTGGACCCTCCCAGTCCAACTCGTCAGCATAATCTACTTGCGATCTGAAAGTTAATCACAGTTGAGATGTTCACTGCAGCCCAAGTAACAAACAAGCACTTTTTATGGGTGAGGAGGGGATTTCTGCTAATTCAAAACTCAGATAGGTACCTAGTGCATGTCACAATGCAAAAATAGGCCACTGCCTTCATTTATTTTCGTAGGTACCATGAGTGACGAGGAAGGTAGGTAAATAATCAAAATAGGTACAAACCCAAAATGAAAAAGTAGGTAGGAAAGAGAAGATAAATTTAAAAAATGAAAAAAAGCCAAAACAAAAATAAATACATGAAATACAAAATAAAAACAAATTTTCGAGAAAAAAAATAAACAAGTTAGTACCAGTAGACATAAAAAAACCTAGGGGCTCAAAAAAATAAATACATCAAAGTATAAGTCCAGGGAAACAATCATAGCAGAAAAGTACCAACATCCCCATCTGTTCGAAGATCGATCATGAGGTATCGGTATCAGATTTTACTCTGTTCCGACAGGTTTTCATGCCATAAAGGCAATCATCAATTGTGAACTGCGAGGGTCATCATATAGGCCCACCAGGGAAGGGATGGGAAGGAAACGCGACCGTCGGCTGCATTATCGAAAGGAATGGTAAAGGGAAAAGGAGGGGAAAGGACCGCGAAGAGATCATCGGAATGTGGACGGGGCCTAGTGATAGGTATAGCAATCATTTCAGACACCCAAGCGGACACACGCACATGCACAACCAGGCAAGATCAAACCTTGAGCAATCATCTAACACTCATCTCTACAATTATCTGTTTGTTACCATTCTGAATAATGGCACTTCAAATATTGAACACGTGGATTCTTGTCAAATATACTACGCCCCGAAGGAACGTCGTCCCTTTAAACCTGTGAGTTTATACCTAGAACAATCATTTTCAATCTAACTAACTGCTTAATCCAAATACACTTTTTCGTTGGTGTTTCTGAAATTTTATGATGAAAAAGAATGTAATAACGAATTCTACCATGATTGAAATCGAAATTGTTTACTTTAAAAAAAGATTAAATAAAATCTAGAAAAAAAATCTCCGCATGCACACCCTCACAATCTGAAAAAATACACAAAAGTGGAAAAAATAGAAACAAAATAGAACTTCCGAGAAGATAGATAGGGATGATTTTGCCAGACAACTGATCCGAGAGAACACTGGCCTTGATGCTCTTGGATGGTAGAAAAAGTCAAATTTCGAAGCACGATAAGGGATGAGAGCATTTTAGAGGCATTACGTGAGTACCATATACAGAGCACTATGAGGGAAAGGTTCGCCTAACGTCAGTCGCGCGGCGAGAGCGCAGTCCGGCAACTTGCCCGGTTAACAATCACAGGGAGTCACGGAAGCACCAGCGGCGTTCGCCTCGCCAGCAGTATGCACACTCCCTCATCCCAGCTGCCTGAAAAAGTTTTTGCACAGACCACGCAGTGGGGGGCCGCCGTCTCCAGGCAGGTTCCCGGATTGGGTCTGGGCATGGGTACCTACCTCACCCGTTCCCAGACCACATCTTTATCAACCCCATGCATTGCACCAGATCCGAATAGGGCCCACAAGATTACATTTAAGTATAAGCAGGCAGGGCCGAGGAAGACAGGGTTAAACAAACTGCATGGGAAAAATCTCGAGCAAAGCAGGTACACGGCGTGACGTCAGCGTCGAAGCACGGAAACGGGGTTCGCGATTTTTGCCACAGCTCAGCATTGTGCTTATGCGGAAAATGGCCAGGAATTTGAGGAATTGCTTCTGACTGGATAAATTTGAAAAGAAGTTTCTTTCTTGATGAAAAAGATGACATGATTTCGACTTTGTAATTTTATTCATGGAGCGCCATCCATTTGCATTTGTACACGAAGTGAAATGGAACTTTCCATGGCATTTCAGTCTTGTCATTTTATTGTCTTCATGCACAACTTTTTCAATCAAGGAAAAATCAAGAAAAACAGTGCAATTTTGTTGACTTTTTTAGCACTGAACGTTCCTTAATCCGATATTTTTCATCGATCAATGTTATTTATTTAGGGTAGATCCCTATTATTTTCTTTTTTGGTGGACCAAAATGGGAGAACTTATTAGCTTTTGAGGCCCACAATTTCGTGAGTTGTGTTGGCAACTGTTGAGTTTGCTGATTATTCCGGGCTCGAAGTGCGTGGGAACTATGAGAACGGGCGTTCACGCCTGCCCCAGGCCTCTGGGAATGCTGTTCCCACATGCCCGAAGAGAAAACTTTCCCTTTTGAGAAAAAGTTCCCTCAACAGTTCCATTTCGGGTTTCCTTTTGTCCTTCTCATTATGGCGGCTTTTCCGATTCTTCCACAAATCGAACTGAAATTTGGCTCTGTAACACGAATTTTGCCCTCAAAATGGACAAAATGAACCCTAAAATTAAAAAATTTCTACAACTTCTATGTCAAGGGCTCTGCTCCTGCCCTCTGCCAGGGGCTCTATCCCTTGGAACCCCGCTGAGGCCCTGCTCCAGACCTCCAACTATGGTGCCCATAATTTTCATTCGCTGCCCTTTTCTATTTTTTCGGGTTCCTGATCTTTCTTTGTCAAACTTCGAACACTGAAATGGGTTGGGTGCGGAAAAATTGTGACAGGCCTCAATCTCGTTGGAAGCGATTTCGCATCATTGATGATTTGCCGTTTTTTGTCCTCTCATTCGCGTGGTTCACCATGGCAACTAAGGCAACATTCACACAGTTGTTGTCAGGGACGGACCTTGCCAAGTGGGTAGGCCTAACTCTCGTCATCATGTGGCCCTGAAAAATCGCTTGAAGTGATCTCTTCAGTGAAGACACTCCCTCTTCCCAGCTGCATGAAAATGGCTTTGCACTGACCACGCAGTGGGGGGCCGCCATCATGGGCCGTCGTTTTTCCCGGCCCTGGGCATGGGTCCCCTACCCTTTCCCAAACCTCATCTTTATCAACCCCATGGCAATGCACCAGATCGAATCCAATCTCAAATGAATAAAAAATACATAAAAATGATAAGTAGGTAAAGAGTGTGGAATAAAAACAAAAACCTCCAAACATCCTCGCTCCCAGGGCTGCAAAAGCCTGGAGCCATGGAGCACGGATTTTGGAGGCTGGTCAAATTTTGGCCGATGAGCTTTTTTTTTCAATCTACATGCCTTTCCATCCCGGACGAGAGTTGGAGAGCTTTTTTTTCTCTCTCCAGCCCAATTTCGATCCCGGTCGGCCCACAATGGTCCCGGGAGCAATGCTCCCGTGCTCCCGACTTTTTGCAGCCCTGCTCGCTCCTAAACAGCAGAGACCTTTGTTTCCTTTCCACTTCACAAGATATTGCTTAACATGTTCCACCCACAAGTCGGATTCCTTCTCCCTCCCTATTCCCAGTCGCTCACGAACCAGCGCCCATTCCTGCTCTTTGTGAACACCCCTGTCCACATCCACCCACCCAAAAAACGTCTCTCTTCAATCAATGACTTACACCACAGGAATATGTGGCACAAGTTTCCCT
>JASGXE010014529.1:0-11868 GCA_030068105.1 Sinentomon sp. SZTP_YWyxl | reverse complement strand
GATTCGGATTCGATTCGAGATTCGATAAACACGGATTCGATTCGAATGCCGATTCGCACAGCCCTATCACAGGCCTTCCCAGCTCCCAGTGTAGGCTATCTGAGAACACTATAAAGATATTTTTTTTTTGGTAATACATTTTTTATTTGAAGAGTAAATATGAAACATCATTATCAAAATTATTAAGAACAAACAAGTTGAAGACTCGAAAATATCCTGATTAAGGTACAACGTGATTACCTATTAAAAACAAATACGAAGGCATCACTGAGGTAATAATTGAGTTAGGTGGCAATATTTAAAGTGGACACTCAATACTGATGGAATCAAAAGGCGAACCAAAATGGTAAATGGGCGAATCAATGGGCGAATATTGCTATGGCCGGATGGCGTATGCCCATTTTGCCATACAATGGATGATTTTTCTCTGGAATTTTTCAACGGAAATATCGGCCTTTTTTGCAGTCTGGCATCCCATGGACCTGAGGGGCTTCCAATGTGACGATTCTGAAACTGCTTGTGCCAAAAATACATATGAAAATGCAATCATCAGTCCATGCATGGTGAAACGATTGTTTCTTCGAGGTTAAACATTGTTTCTTTGAGGGAGGGGATTCACTATAGGTTTAACAGGTTTTAACTATAGGTTTGTCTCATCAATGTTAATGAATTGGATGGGATTCCCTTGAAGATCGTAGAACAATACATGGGCTCTCTGCTTTTAGGCTGTGTTTTTGAAAAAGGGAGGTTGGGGTGACGGACCTTGGAACCTTTGTCAGAACAATCTCCTACAAGATCAGCCCAGTCTTTGTCCTTTTATCCCCTATCCTCAACAAAAACTCGACAGGTATTCATTCTTTCACCGTTACCTCTTTTTGTGGAATCAGTTACATTTTCCCCAAAATGTCTTAAACATAACAGAAGCTCAATTCGCTTCTGTGTCTCATGCCAAGTTACTCACCTTGAAAAGTGCCTCCACTTCACTAAGGGACTCAGGTAGGTAGTTAGGTGTGAGGGACTTCCTCCACATGGACGACAATGATACCTATGTGCACATACAACACCTGAACAATTTTCTCTTGGGATATGGCCTATGGTGAGTTGTTTTACATCTTAAAATCATTGCTAAATTGTTATGGTTTAAGACACATACCTACATAAATGATAAAATTGCTGTGGTTGGTGAAACTTGCATTGTACCCACCTATTTCATATTGGCCATATTTTGTTGATTTTTTGAATAATAATAAATAAATAGAAATAGAAAATAGGTATTTACCCCCATCAATTCTAATTTGCCCCCCCCCTTCCTCTTTCCTTTATTTTTTACTGACATCAAGGGTACTTTTCATTTGACACTCGTGTGACTTGGAATTTTATTTTCTGTCCAATTCTGGCCACAAAAATTTCAACGAATTGTGATGGCATTCTGTGGCATAAATGGTAATCGGGATCAGGTACGAACACATTTTATTATCATTCGATTTTCATTTTGTGTTGTCTTGTTTGTTTGTGCATGTCTTTCTTTTACTGGCCGGCGCTTTGAAATATTCAAAACTCATTAATTGCCTCTGCGGCATGAAATTGGTAAAATGTCTTATGACATTGATTACCTAACTTACCGCATTGTCGGTTACCTTTGCAATAATGGCTTTCTGACGCTCTCTTTTCCTTTTTGACCAATTGCGAATAATCGCATCCCTTTTGAAATTGACTTGACATGGTGCCTGGAAATCTGGTGCACCAAATTGTTGCGCAAAAGCCATCGGCATCGGTTTTTTTTTATGACATCTTTTGACTCCGGACATTGTGTCCTTCGGTCGCGCCGGCGGGTGGACTCTGTCCCCAGTTAATTAAAAAAAAAAACAGGTTTCCTCTAGATCTTGGTCCATCCAGGTTTCTTCAAACTAGAATTGAAGTTGGGGTCTTGGCTTCTGATCCATCTTTTTTAAAAAAAAGTGGGGGCCAACTTCACTGTGAAGTTGCCCCCCCCCCACTTTTTATTTTTCAAGTAACGGGAGCCAACTTTGGTGTACAGTTATATCCTCGTTAGCGCCCTTTAGCGCCCAATTTTCAGCGTTAGCGCCCACACCGTTTCGGAGATATTCAGCACTTTCAGTGGGGGGCCAACTTCACTGTGAAGTTGGCCCCCACTTTTTGTTTTTCAAGTAATGAGAGCCAACTTTGACGTTCGGTTATATCCTCGTTAGCGCCCGATTTTCAGCGTTAGCGCTCATACCGTTTCGGAGATATTCAGCACTTTCAGTGGGGGGCCAACTTCACTGTGAAGTTGGCCCGCCACTTTTTGTTTTTCAAGTGACGGGAGCCAATTGTGAGAGTTCTGTGTTCTGTCTCGCTGCTTGCTTGGCTCCTGCGTTCGAAGACTTTTGCTCTGCAGCCATCTTACAAAGGTGAATATCCGAAACCATTTTCAATTTTGAGGACTTTCTGCTCAAAAGTCCCATCAACACCGGTTGTGCGCATCATCAATTTTGACGCATGTTCCAGAACCATCTCATTCGCGAGACGTGCCCAACTCACTGTCATTGGATGCGATGGTTGCTGGATGGTGCGTGTGAAGCTTTGCACTTTGCATTTTCAGTGAAGTTGGCCCCCCACTGAAAATGCTGAATATCTCCGAAACGGTGTGGGCGCTACCTAACGCTGAAAATTGGGCGCTGAAGGGCGCCAACGAGGATAATCGTACGCCAAAGTTGGCTCCCATTACTTTTTTTTTTTTTTTTTTACTGCCGGCGCAACCGCAAATCCGATGAATCGGAGTAACCGCGCCGTGAAAATAAAAAGAACAGTCCCCCAAGTGGGAGAAGTCGGGCCGATATTCCACATTGCATCCCAGATTTGAAAAACAGAGTTGGTTGTTGGGTGTGGGTGCAATGGGGAGAATGATTGAAGGAGGTGCAAAAATGGTACGGCAACAAGGCGAGAAAAAAAAATAAAAAATAAAAAAAAAAAAAAAAAAAAAATAAACCGCAACAAAAACATACCATCTCAGCACGTGGTCGTTTTCATGAAGAATCTCCATCCAGTGGTTCGTCACAGTTGTCAAATTGCACAAAAAGTGACATCATGGTCACCAAAACAAAAACACATGTCCATGTCCAAAGATGATAAGTCACAAATTCAGTCATAAAATTCAAATGATTCGATTCGTGCAAGAATGGGGAAAAAAAATTACCAATTAGGCAAACTGAATTTTTGCGTTAACTACCTATGGGTCTGTATTCTACCTATGTGCCAAATTTAAACATGATTGCAAGCTACCTAGGTATCTACTATTTTTCTCTTTTTTCGCCTACCCCGATTCTACTCACAAAAAAGCTTCGAGATGTTGACTGCATTGAAAAATGAATGGGCTTTCTTCCAGTCAAACAAAGTTTACCTGCAAGCAACTCCACCGATGATGCGTCAGAGCGAACCTGGGAGTTCTCGCGCCGCAGCGGTAAGTAGACCCTCCCAGTCCAACTCGTCAGCATAATCAACAGAGCTACCCACTTGCGATCTGAAGTCGATCACAGTTGAGATGTTCACTGCAGCCCAAGAAACAAACGAACACCTTTTTATGGGTGAGGAGGGGATTTCTGATAGGTAATACAAAACTCAGATAGGCAGCCTGGATCTATGGATCTAGTACGCACCACAATGCAAAAATAGGCCACTGCCTTCATTTATTTTCGCAGGTACCTACCATGAGTAACAAGGAAGGCAGGACCTCTTATCAAAATACAAACGCAAAAAGTCGGTTCGAGAAGATAAATTTAAAAAAAAAAAATTGCAAATACACCAACATAAAAATAAAAATAAATAGGTACCTACCGTCAACTGGGGCTATTCTGAAAATGCGAGGCAAATATGAAAATCTGTGGGGAATTTTGAAAATGTTCGCTGACTAATTTCAATTAGTTCCTTGAGTTGAGCTAAAGTTTCTCATCAAAAAGATCATGTTGTTGATGATATATTTTCGGAAAAATAATGGTGTTTGACTAATAAATTCTTATTTTTTTGCCCATTGTTTTTAGTGGGGCAATTACCTATGAAATTTTTTTTTTGCAAAAAAATAAAAATCAGATTTTTTTTCAATCGTCAGTTTTTTCAGCAATGTGAATAACTTGTGAGTATTTCAACTTCTCAACATGCCTTATGTTACTTTAGTTACAAAATGGTAAGTTTTTGACTCCAGGCAATAACTGAACTATTATCAAGCAACATTATTGTCCAATGAAGCCACATTTGCTGCAATTTTCAGGGGCAAATCTGAAACACCTGGGGCAAATCTGAATGTCTGCAGATCCATTTCACCGACACCATTATTCGCTGGTATCATGCCTTCTTGATTTATTAGCTAGGTTGGTCTCAGAAACAAAGGTCT
The DNA here is from genome assembly GCA_030068105.1 of Sinentomon sp. SZTP_YWyxl. Classification (NCBI taxonomy): domain Eukaryota; kingdom Metazoa; phylum Arthropoda; class Protura; order Sinentomata; family Sinentomidae; genus Sinentomon; species Sinentomon sp. SZTP_YWyxl. The sequence continues at coordinate 7,481 of JASGXE010014529.1, read as the reverse complement.
CAGGCCAACTTTGTTTCGTTTTTCTTTTTTGAAGAGTACAGAATTTTTAGCCTTGATATTGAGTCTCAATACTGTCAGGTAGGCCTACGTAGGTATTGAGCTGAGTGCTATTATCTTCTGGAGTTGATTGGCAGCCTTGTTCGGAAGGTAGCTATGGTACGTAACTATAAGCCAAAACGTGTGAAGGCATACAGCAAGGATGATCTTGCAGCTGCTGTAGCTGCAATCGGGAAAAAGGAATTGAAGTTTTCCACTGCTTCAGAGAGATCTGTCAATGGTAGAGCCAAAGCTGGTCGACAGACAATCTTCAGAAAGGAGGAAAAGGCCATTTTTGTCGACCACCTACTGCAGCTTGGTAATTGGGGGTTTCCAATGAACATGTTTAACCTACGCCTTATGGTAAAGTCATATCTTTGATGGAAGCAGCAGAAATGTTGAATGCTTCAAGAACAACATGCCTGGTGAAGAATGGACGAGGAGTTTTCTGAAGCGCTACAAAAATCGCATCACACTTCGGGCGGCCCAGAACATCAAGCCTTCACGTGCCGCAATTTGTCGAGCAGATGTCGACAATTTCTTCTATGAATACGAGAAAACAGCTCAAGATATTCCCCCAGCAAATGTCTGAACTACGATGAGACGAACCTTTGCGACGACCCCGGAAAGTCAAAATTCATCTTCGAGAAGCGCACAAGACGGCCAGAATGGGTCATCAACTCCACCAAGACATCAATCTCTGTGATGTTTTCTGAGACAGCAGATGGTGAAATCCTGCCACCATACACGGTTTATGCTGCTGAGAATCTGTACCATGCATGGAGACAAGGGGGCCCCCAAGGATCATTTTACAATCAGTCAAAGTCGGGGTGGTTCGACATCCCTTGCTTCACCGATTGGTTTTTTTTCCGTTGTTATTCCCTGGGCAGAGGCAAAGGATGGACCAAAGCTCGTCGTTGGAGACAATCTCGCATCTCACTTTTCACCAGATGTAATTCAGGCTTGCAAAGAACACAAAATCAGATTTGTGTGTCTCATCCCGAACAGCACCCACCTAACTCAACCCCTGGATGTTGCTGTGTATGCTCCACTGAAGAGAAAGTGGCGCTCAGTCATGGAAGACTGGAGATCTCAGGAAGGACACAACATTCATGGCTTGCCGAAGCCAGAGTTCCCTAGGCTGCTTATTACAACAAAATCATTAAGAATTTTTAATGCATTGAAAATTATCTTCAATTCTTATTTTTCTAATTTTCCCACAAGTTGCAACATTGCCACATTTTTGTAGGGGCTATTATGAAAACCCATTTATTTCTGAGGAAAACCTAGAATTGGGGCTATTCTGAAAGTAATATTTCATTTTTGCCTTAGCGAGAAAAAAAAGGTGTTTGCTGACTTACTACTTAGAGATCTGTTCAGTTTTGCCCCGGCTTTTTCAACCATTTTTCAGAATAACCCCAGACATTTACGGAAAGAAATGCCAATTATTTTAAAATATTTTTTTCATATTTGCCCCACTGGGGCAATTCTGAAAAAATGTTTTTTTTTTTATCATTGCTTGAAAGATATAGAGATCTGAGAGAAAGTGAATGCTGGCAAATCTAAGTCTAATTTGTTGGAATCTACGGCCAAAGTTTCATTTGCCTAGAGCAAAAATTGACGGACTTCTGGTGTCCAGAAATAATTTTTTTTTCAGAATTGCCCCGGTTGACGGTACCTACATGAATACCTTATAAAAACAAATTTTCAAGAAAAACAAAATAAACAAGTAGACATGAAAAACCTAGGGGCTCAAAAAAAATAAATAAATAAATACATCAAAGTAAGTCCAGGGAAACAATCATAGCAGAAAAGTAGGTACCACATCCCCATCTGTTCGAAGATCGATCATGAGCATGGTGAAGACCTTACAAGTAGCTGCCTGACATGATCACGAAAAGCGGGACCCTTCATTGCAAGGCAGTCTGGAGTAAGATTTAGACTATTCCATAGGAAAATAGAGCCAACAAAGAAACTGTGTCTGTCCAGGTTACCGAATGTGCAAGGGATTTTCAATGAAAGATTTTTACATTTTCTTGTGGAGCCGGTGTTTAGACTTGGATGCAAACACGTTTCTGCCCACCCACCTCTGTCAAGGATGCAATTTCTGAGAATCTCAAGAGCATGCAACTTCCTCCTGAGCTCAAGGGATTCCCAACCCAATTCCCGAAGAAGTCCACTCACACTTACAACTGGGTAATGGCCAATGATTCCGCACACAAACCTCGCCGCTCTTCTCTGCACAGCCTCTACTTTCTCGATTTGACATGAAAGATGAGGATTCCATGTGGTAGTTGAATACTCAAGCAAGGACCTAACGGTGGAAAAGTACAGAATAGTCTTTACACGTCTGGATGCTGAAGAGTAATTTCTGATGAGAAATTTTAATTGCACTGAAGCCCGTTTGACAATGCTGCAGATATATGGGCCCCAATCCAGTTTCCTGTTGAAGGTCAATCCCAAATATTTCACTGAATCTGGTCTTGGGAGAACAGTGCCACCAGAAGTATAATCACAAAGGGTGACCCTATTAGAGCGGTGGAAAGAAATTACATTTGATTTTGATGTGTTTATTTCCATGAGGTTTGATTTGCACCAATCAGTCACAGTATCAAGGTCAAGCTGAAGCAGTTGCGAGTCATCCTGTGTCAAAAGAGGTCTATACAAGACAATGTCATCAGCAAACAATCGTACACATGAACCTATACCTTCGGTAATGTCATTGATATAGATGAGGAAGAGAAGGGGGCCACACACCGAACCCTGTGGGATACCACTAGTGAGTGCCTGACAGTCTGATTTTTCCCCGTTCAGAAGAACCTGGAAATTTCGGTTGGAGACAAATGTTATGATCCAATTGAAAATATTTTCGGGAATGGCCAATTGTGCCAATTTTGCACAAAGTACAGGAATGGAAACTCTGTCAAATGCTTTCACCAAGTCAATGAAGATAGCATCAACCTGAGTGCCTACTTTAAGGTGCTGGATGATATCATGTGAGAAAGAAGTCAGTTGTGTTTCACACGAGAATCCTGATCTAAAACCATGCTGGAATTTGCTAAAGAAGTCCCCACATTCAAGGAGGTTACGTAAATATCCTGCCACAATTTTCTCCATTAACTTAGCTGAAGAGCAAATCAGGCTTATTGGTCTGAAGGAGGTCAGGGACACTGGCAATCCACCCTTAGGAAGGGGTTTGACAATATTCAACATCCAATCATTTGGAATGATATTACTCGACAAGGAGTTGTAGAAAATGACCAAAAGAAACTTGGATAATGCATCAGCATGGTTTTTAATAAAGATCATCGGTATCCCATCAACCAAGTCAAAGGTGGAGTTTTTGCATGAGCGGATGGTTGCTGCAATTGCCTCAGGGGTAAAGATATCAGCATCTCTTATGAACTGTTGGTGTTCAGTTTGGTGGGCAGTGCCATGATTTGACTGGACAGGATTAAGAAAAGCCACTACAGCCTTAGCAAAAGAGTCACTAATTTTGGAAGAGGAATTGTGTTTTGCATTCACAGGTCGTAGGTCCATGTCGTTCGCCAACACTAATTTTCTAGTTTTAGTTTTGGAGTGATGAAATGTCCAGAAGGTTTTGGTGCTGATAACATCATTTATTGCAAGGTGCCTCAAAAACTTTGTTTCTGTTGCCCGTAGTTCCCTTTGGTAGGCTCTTAAAGCAGATATGTAACTTGTCGTAAGCTGAGGCTTAGACAAGCTTCTCTGGAATAGACTACGAAGTCTGCAGTACTTTGAGCGAAGATTGCGATTAAACCAGGTAGGCACTGGTTCCCCATCTAAACGTGGATTATGTTTAATTGGAATATAGTGCTTGATTGCCAGAGCGCATAATTCCTTAAAGTCCTGCCACAGAGGATGGACATCGGCTACTGGTTCAATGTCACAAAAGGACCAGCTCAAAAACCTATCGACCGCTTCTTTGTCATACGAGCAAAAATTAGGTTGTTTCTGACATTGGGAGGACACTATGCTTGGCACAGCAGGAAGTTTCGTTGGGGGAATCCTCCTGGACTTATCTAAGGCTTTCGATACTGTCGACCACAAGATACTTCTTAGAAAATTGTGGAACCATGGCATAAGGGGGAATTTACACTCAGTTCTGGAGAGTTACTTGGCAGACAGATGGCAAAAAGTCCAGATTGAGGATGAAGATTCCGAGAAAGTTTCATGTGCAACTGGGGTTCCTCAAGGGTCAATACTTGGTCCTTTACTCTTTCTGATATATGTTAATGACCTGCTGTTGCTCCTGAATACACAAAATGGCATTAAGGCCTATGCCTATGCGGATGACATTACCATCTTGGCAGCAGGTGCAACACCTCAATTAGTTGAGCTGAGTTTACTTCCAATAATGGAATTGGTGCAGAGATGGTTGTGTTGTGACAAGTTGAAATTGAATATTGAAAAATCCAAAGTGATTATTTTTAGTACTAGGCACCGATTACCTGTCGACGACCACAGATTGAATGTGGAGGTCATGGGTCACCAAATTGCAATGGTCAAAGAAGCCAAACTTCTTGGCATTCATCTGGATTGTAGGTTATCTTGGAAGCGGCATATTGAAGCCTTGTCCAAATTTCTAAACTCCTCAGTATATATGTTTTCAGGTCTAGCAAAGTTTATGCCCAGGGATGCCTTAGTTCAGCTTTATTATGCTTTGGTGCACTCCAAACTGCTCTTTGGAATTGAAGCTTGGGGATCTGCCTTCAAGAGCACCATCGCCCCACTTTACATCAAGCAAAAATGCATTATAAAAGTAATAATGAAGCTGGATCGAGGCTTTCCTTCTGCGGCTTTACACACCATTTCCGGAATACCATCCCTGTATCATGTTATACTAAATAGACAAATTATAATGACTTTCAGGTATATGAGGCAGGGTTTACAGGTTAGGGATCTGGACCTAAGATGGTATACAAATGATCGTGACTTAAGGAGTCTAGAATCTATGAACCTCCGTCTTCCACAACCACACACGTCCTATGGTAAAATGGCGTCAGCATATAGATTTCCATTCCTGTGGAACTTGATACCTAAGGAAATTAAATTAGAGACTTCTCCATATATATTTAAGAAGCGTGTCAGTGACTGGCTGCAAAGATTTGCGGTTGACCAAATCGTTAGTCAGCTCTTCAATTATTAGGTAAAGTCTGCGTTCTGTGTCTTGATGCATAAAATTAAAAAGCCAGATTAACTTTAGCTTGATCATTCACCCACTGGTGTACAATGGTCGGGGTAACTCTAGCATTGCTATCATCCCCGGTCACTGTTACATCAGAAGTTCCCTTATAAGTATCCTTCTTCGTACCAAACATAGCGATCAAAAATGCCATAACATGCAGATGCCAGATAGGTTTTTTTTGCTCCCACTTTTTTGTTTTGTTTTTTTTTTTCTTGCTCCAACATCATTTGCCATTTCCGGTTTACAACAAATAGGCAGGCCACAAAAATTTCAGTTTTTGCATTAATCCGAATTCTTTTGTTAGGCAGGTACCAACTTCATCAATTTTTTGCTAATTATATGCCCTTATCTTTCTTTCCCGAACTTACGGTTGTGTTGCTGCATGCACACTTCCTCATGTTTTCTTTTAGGGTCATATTATTTGTGTCTGTGGCATCCACTCTTCCTTAAAAAACCACTTTTATTGGTGGATTTTGCTGTTTCTTGGTGGTGCTGAACTTTGGATGGATGGAGTCTTGTCACGAATTTTAACTGGGCAAGTGTTGCATGATATTCAACAACGTAACACAACTGTAAGTTTGGTCATTTTTTTTTTGTCCCATTCAACTGTCATAATTAAGAAAACCACCTACGACCTTTCATGAACTTAATTTGAAAACCTTCGAATAAAATTACAAAAATTGTAATGATTTTGCTGCTTCATATTTGGAACTTGAATGAAAAATGATTGTGCTCTTTTCATTGTCAAAACGATTATTGGTGTATAAAATGTTGGTGTCAAAAATTTCTGAATAAGGAAATAAAAAAAGCAGAAAAAAAAAAAAAAAAAAAAAAAAAAAAGAAAGTTTAGCAGCCTCGACACTGAAACAGGCTGACACCATGAGATGATCACTCAGGCCTGGGATTGCCCTGATGGAATTTAGATTTAGCTTCGGGCAGTGGAACAACAGATCAATAGTGGACCCATCAAGACAATTAGGATCAGAACTAGCTGGCCTAGTAACAAAATCCACACACTGCTTAAGTGCAAAGGAATCCATGAATCTCAAAAGACCAGGGGGGAAAAGATCATGCTCTTCACTTTCGCTGAGAACATTGATGTTAAAATCCCCCAACATGAGTATGGGATGGGTATTATCCACCATACGAAGTGATAGAATAGCTGAGGCACACTCACTGCAGATGGCAGAAAAATTTTCAAGTGGCAAGCCAGGAGGGCGATATAAGAGTATGACAATGGTTGACGGAATACTAAACTCAAGGGCCACAATCAAAAGCTCATACAATTTGCTGGTGAATAACAGTTTTGGTTTAACCGGTCAAGCCCGATTGCCGTACGCCTTACGCGCCACAAAGTGCTACGGACAGCCCGATTGCCGTACGGTGTACGCACGTATAAAGCTGTTGCGATTTTCCGACTGCCGTATGCCGTACGCGCACAATTCCCATGCAATTAAATGGGTTTATCGCCGCAAATGCGGCGAATCGCGTCGGCGAAAATGTTCATGGTCGGAAAGAGGAATAAACAGCATCCAGACGACGTTTATTTCACCAAAATCGGTCCAACCGTTTCAAATTGGCGCAATTTTCAAATTTCCCGGGTTTTTGTCTTGAGTTCCTGCTGAAGGCGCCTTTTTTCGCGATCGCGCGATATCGGTCGGCCGCCGAAATTTGAATTTTCGAAAAGTTGAAAGACGCGCGATTTCGCAGACGCTTATTTCGCTCGATTTGCTGCATTCGTTTTGAAATGGCGTCGTGTTGAAATTTCCTGTTTTTTCCCGTTTTTGCTCAATTTTGGTGCGGTTTTCAGTGCTTTGTGTGTGTTTTGGCCAGTTTTTTTGTGCAAAAGTGTTTTTATTGGTTGAAAACATCAAAATATGAGTGATTTTATTGACACAGAGCAGAAATCTGGGTTGGTTGGGCGGGAAATGCATGCATTTCTGCATTTTCCGTTTTTCAAAAATCCTTGCAAAAATTATTAATTCCGGCGGATGCGACACTTTTTGGTGCCGAAAATTGCGGAATACCATTGCAAAACCCGAATTCGTAATTTCGGGCGTGAGGGGTTAAAATAAGACTTAATCCCCAACAAGACTCCACCTCCAAACCTGGAGCGATCGCGCCTGAAAATGACAAAACAAGATGGCAGAATATCCACTTCAACACAGGAGTCATCTAGCCAAGATTCTGTAACTGCAATTATATCAGGATTGAGTGGTTCGAAAATAGGACGTAA
>JASGXE010014528.1:0-12368 GCA_030068105.1 Sinentomon sp. SZTP_YWyxl | reverse complement strand
TGCCGTGTTTACTTTTTCAAGACAATAACAAAAACAGAATAAAGAGTGCTTCACTTTGTCGTGAATTCCAGATGGATAGGTAGCTGTTGGGGTGGTGGAGGCCATCGGCTATCACACTTCATTATTTTCTTTTGGTCCACTGTTTAACACTAAAATACCCCTTGAAAAGAAAATAATTCACAAATGTGTTGTCACTTTTTTCCCACTATTCTGATCTAGTCGTTAGTCACTTTATTCACATTTCCAGGTCACTATTCCACTGTTTTCAATCCCACTAGGCTATAACAGCTCTGAGATTGCGTTTAGATTGGAATTGGAATTACGTTTGATTGGCATTGAGATTGCGAACACCAGATTGCAAATCCGACCAAAGCATGTTGTTGTCGAGATCCTGATCATTCTTAGGGCAATACAGGCATTTGGAAAATGTTTGACAGGCGTAACTGAAATAACTCCGTTGGAGCTCCAAAGATCGCATGCAGACCGTTTTGATGTTGAAAATGTTCAGAAGTCGCAGCGTGAATTCTATGCGTAGAATGTCCGGAAAATTTTTCGCATCGACAGTTCGGAGTTTAGAGGTTTCTGACCTTCACAGGTTTTCGATATGGTCGCCCTCAGACCAAGCAATTTCCATATTAGAGACGTCATTGTCGTTTTGGATATATTGTGTCCCCCGGAGGCATATTTTCGAAACGTACCGAAATCGCAGGTTGCACTGACGTCATTGCAACAAAAACAAAAACCTCATTTACACACGACCAACGAAAATTTTTAAAGCTATTTCAACCTGACCCCTCACTTGACCTGCTCTTGGTTTCCGCCTACCGCCTGGTGTCCCCCAGCCGCAAAATGTAAAAAGTCCCCCAGCCAGGAATAAAAAATAGGTCCCTGCTGGAATCGATCCCTATGCGCCGGATTGGTAGTCCAGTGCCTTGACGACTCGACCACCGACGCAGCTGCCGAAATTGGCTTTCGAGTTTGCCTTTGATCAAATGTGCTCTCGGAACGTCTACAAAAAAATGACGTCAGGGCAACCTGCGATTTCGGTGGTAGGTTTCGAAAACAAGCACCCCGGAGGCGTTTTTTTGAGATTTGTAAACAGCTGGAAATTGGAGGAAGTCAGATCCTTAGAATAGGACACCCAGATAAACCGGCAATTCGAATAATCTTTTTCTGAATTTTCCCTGACCAATTTGGAATGGGTGGGCCATCTCGTTGTCCTTAGAAAAACGCTAAAACTCGAGTGAGCATTTCGCGTCTGTTTTCTTCTATGGCATACTGCAATTTGTAAATTTTGTTTTGTGGCGGTGTCCAACGATGTCCTGCTAACATTGTTACTCTGAGCACTCAGCACAGCAACAATGTCTTAATTTTGGAAATGTTTGCCTCTGTCTGGTTCACCATTGGAGGAGGAACAGGATGAGTTTCATGATGTTGTTCCGCGTTGGCATTCTCCAACTCAAATCGCAGTACCAAATGAAGGTGCATTCCCTCCAACACTTGCACCTTTCCCATTTGGATTGCCGTCGGAATACAGCCGCGATCGTCCTGGCGAGTTTCGATATCTGAATAATATCGCATTCGATTGGCTTCCACGTTTTTCATGGAATAGCCGTTTTCATTTTTTTCTGGCTCTTTTCTCTTGGCACAGAAAACCTGGAATACTCGGGGAATTTTTTTTCCAAATAATTGGTAGCAACCCCATTGACAAAAGGTTTGGCTTCATTTGCAGTTTGTGCCTACATTCCCCCCAGCAACTTTACTAATTCATCTAGAAAGCATCCAGCGTCGAGCTGCATAGCACATTGGTTTCAGTAATCGATCGGCACCAAAACCTTCAGCTACGAGAAGGAAGCTTCTTAAATGCTCGATAACAGTCACGACAGCACCTTAATTTAATCAATTCAATCAAGGTGTACTTGTAAGCAACAGCACGCCCTCAAACGAAGTTGGATATTTACCGATGACAGTGCGATCTGTGTGACTTTCACTTGAGAGATTTCATGTTTCAACAGTTCCGAGGGCGCGGATGATGCCAAGAAGATGGGTTGCAAGCACACCAGTTTCTGATGACATGAGCAAAGCTCTGAAGGAAAATGGACAATAGAAGTTCCTTTCCTGTTCCGATTTCTGGTTTCATGCCTTTACAGGGACACTTTGAAAAAAAATGTCCAAACAGTCCAGAAATAGAAAATGTTGCCATTTCCTCTTTGAACCACCAACATCACCAAACGGCATTACGCATAATGGGTGGTTCAGACAGACAGTGCAATAAAAGAAACCACTTTTCCATTCTTGGTAACAACCATTGGAAATCCCATGATCAGCATGGTTGTTTTGGGTCAAGTCGTTCGTATGGGGGGACACAATTACACGATCGTAGGGAAACATTTTGAGAAAATAGCCGAACTCAGCCGAGCAATTGTGTCTCCCCTTTGGTGCCAGGATATGGTACAGGTGTACCTTTTCTCTGTCGGGAAGTCGGTTAGGTCAGGTTGCGTTTGGTTTGTTTGCGTTGGGTTGGGTTAAGGTCGTAGCGTTTTCTGTGTAGTACAATTGAAACCATACTAAAACAATCGACGTAACCAAACGAAGAAAATGCAAATAACAGTTTGTCGATATCATAGGGTTACACAATTGCACGACACAAGGAAAAGGCACACCCTGTGCAGTATTCTGTTGCCAAAGGAATACAATTGCACGGCTCATGAAATGTTTCCCTGCGATCGTGCAATTGTGTCCCCTCTTCCCCTCTTATAAATGGCACAACATCGTCTGACATTTGTCATTGAAAATATTATCACAAACTTGGTTTTTCATTTCTCATCAGCGGTGTTTGGATTTTGCAGTTGACCCATGATGTATGCCCAAAAATGTGACTTAACAGTTTTTCTGCGGGGGTGTCAGAGTGCCCCGTGGAAGACGGTGCTTTGTGCCAATGCGCTGCGGCACGGCCCCTTTTGTAACCAGAGATAAGTTGACAAATCTATTTTTCCCAAAACGTGGGCACCATGTGGATGCAATCAATTTTATAAATAGAAATAAGAGCACTGGCTTCGAAATTAGTTTTTCGCGAATTGGCATTTTGGGCAAAGGCATGCTTCGAGCCCCGATTTCTTCACTGAGAAACCTTTCGGCCGTGACAGTTTGCGACAGGGTTCTGACCTGTGTGAGGGTCGGCAGTCGGCACTGACCTTCGTGTAGCATTATTAATATCGGAAGTGGAAAACCGTGTTCAGTCTCGCTATTTTCCAATATCCAATTTAATAATCAAACTATTGTGTATCGTAATTTTCTCCTTCCATCGCAATCGGTCGGGTCATTAAAATGCCGCACAGTGCCATTTTCTGCAGACGGTACGACCAGCGCCCCTTTTTCACTTCATTATAGCATTTCCTGTGGGTTGGTTTTGCAGGCGTATTTTTCTACTCTCAATTTGCAACTCCAAGAACGTGCGCCTTGGTCGTCCTGCCTGAAGCAACCCAGGACGTTTTGCCTGCCATGGCTAGTTCTTTGAAAAATTAAAAAAAATTTTTTTTTTATCATTCGGCCGAGGGTGAACCTTGAGAGAAAAGATTTTGTTCAGTCACAGAAACAGCGTACCCATATGAGTGCCATTTCTGTTGGTTGACGGGTAGGTACATAATAATTGCCGCACCAATGGACAATGTGCTCATAAATGGGCGTCTGCAGTGTTGGTTTGTTGGCACAATACTTTTTCTGTGACTACAATTGTGTCACAAGAACAACAATATATGCCCACAAACCGATCATACATGTCTCCATTTATGGGTGCATAATTCTTTCTATGACTGTACAGCTGACTCCCATGATCCATTGTACAGATCGAATAGGAATTTACCGGTCATTTATGAAATTGTTTTTCGCTTTTGTCACTGCCAGTGCGGAATATAACTCGGTCGAAAATCTGATATGAGTTCGGCAATCAGACAGTCACTGCAATAAGGTACTGGGTGCACCACATAAAGATGGAATAATCGTCCTGCCCGATTCAGTGTTTCGGTGGCTCAAAATGTGCTCCATCTGCAGCGACACAATCGTGGACACGCTGGTCCCGTTCTTGTAATACATTGCTGATCATGGCAGGCGTGATGGCATTTGAGATCCTCAAAATGGCCGCCCATTCTTCTAAGTTGTTTGCACGAGCCGGGTATGTACACGTTTGATTTCAGGTGTCCCCATATGGAGACAGGTCTGGTGACCTCGGAGGCCACGACATCGGCCCTACACGGCTAATCTACCTTCCTGGAAGTTGCTCATTAAGGTGTAGTTGCGGGCGAAGACACTGAAGTGGGCAGGTGCGCCACCATGTTGAAGGAAGCAATAATTGGCTATTATCTGGTGGTGCCCTCTTCGGAACACTTCCTCTGAAGTAACTGCACGTACCTACCTTTCTCCATTGAGGTTCGTCTTCAATAAAAAAAAAACGGGCCGATGTCCCAGTCGTTTAAAATTGCAGCCCAAACGTTAATTTTCTGGATATGCTAGGTGTGGCTTTCCTACTAGCGTGAATTAGTTCTGAACCAAAACCTGTGCCAATAACACGTTCAACCACACATGACAAGAAACCGGCACACCGTGTATGCGACCTGGCGAACGTTGCAACGAACGCAATTGCGGCGTGCGCGATTATCCAGGAATTCCGAACAAGGCAGGCCGCCTTCGCCTTCGGGTGAAACGCCGGCACGAGAAGCGGTTAACAGGTTGCTATCTACCGTGGAGCATGCCGCAATTCAAACACACATTTCGCTTCATATTACAGCCTCGAAGGCGCGGCCTGCGAACGAATGGCAAAAAAATCCAGTTGAAACCTGACGATCAAACCTGGTGGACATCTGAAGTGTTAATTTTTATTTATTCTGTATAAGCACTTGAACAAATGGAGTCATTATTGTTTTTATGGCTGTATACTCTGAACGTCTGCGTGAATCTTTCAGGTTAAAGCAATGCGTTCAATCGTTGCACTCTTGCTGAGTGCAATTTTTTGCAATTATTTTCGCGGATTCCATCCCATGCTGTGAAAAATTAAAACATTTCGCCCCTCAGTTCTGGGATTTGCAAAAAAGTAATCCTGTTTTATTTTGCTTAATTTCGTAACAAAAGCGTCAATATGTCAACTTCCTGTGGTCGAAAACCAACACAATTAGTCTCAGTGCCCTTTTGATCAACTTGATTTTGTAGCAATTAAATGTCACAGGTCATATGCATTAGGTCGCACGTCAGAATACCTATTAGCCTTCGCGCGGACCCTTCTCCCCTTCCATTGTTCCTTCCATGCAGGATTTGGCAAAGTTCTTTCATTGTCCCGGTGTGAACTGCGCGCGAAGGCGAAGCGAATTCCCACCCGAAAATCAAAATTATTTGTTCGTTTTGCAAAATGATCGACCAGCCGCGGTCTTTTTGTCCTTCCAAGCACACAGTTTGCAGACTCAAGGATGTTCGTGCGATTAGGTACGTGATTGAATAACCAGGTTATTTTGAGAACTGTCTCGGCGAACTCATTTGCTGCGCTATGGCAGACAATCGTCTGAACCTGAACAAGCGTCATGGCGCAATATCTGCGGGATTGAGACGACACAGCGGTTGCAAGTGGAAAGCGGGAACGACGCAAGCTGGTTCCAAAGCTGTTGCATTTCTTCCGATTCCTGAAGTAACAAAGTGATGTGGGGTCAGATCTGGCGGTTTGTCAACCACCTGCAGGATCTGTGTCGCGAAACACTCTGATCCGACTTTGCTGTGCTAAACCGCCTATGGTTACTTTTTGCAAGAGCCCAATGTTCAAAGCAAGCTCGTCTGTCTGCTCGGCGTTGAACATTGCGTCATCGCAATGTTCATACATTGCAATTTGTTTGACAATGTTCACATTGTCACCGCAATTTGCGTCACCGCAAACATCAACACAAATTGGCTCTCATGACATTCCCGTCGGGCTTCTTTGCAGATTTGTTGTTTTTCCGCTGGGCGTGCATTAGGAATTTACGTATAGCTTACACAGAACGATCCCTAAAAGGGTCATATTTGTGTCAATGGACTTTCGCAAACACTGCCTGTAGAAGAGCCAGGTCAAATGATCATTTATCCCGCCAGGCCAGGCGAAATTTGGCGGAGACCAGGAAGGATACCTGCACTTATGAGAAAATCGAGTCTTTGGCTGTGTTTCGGCTGGAGGAGCTACCACGCAATTTTCAAGTTTGTTTTTGCCCAAATTACCTTCTCCAAAGCGAAAACAATTCGAATTCTGCCTGGCATCACACAATTGCCTGATTACACAGATCACACACACCGCACATAGTCATTTCCCGCACTTAGGTATACTTGGGCGTTTTCTCTTTGAAAGTGAGTGACCGCTTGAAGTTAAAATCATCTCGCAGGAGAGCTGCCACCCTTTTCGAAATACGAGCCAGCACTTTTCTGTAGTATAGATGGCATGCTTTTAAACACACACTTCCGATAATATAGTTCAATGCTCATGACAATTGTTCCTTTTCCCAAGAACATTTCGAGAGTGGAATACCGTCTCCAAGGACTCACATTTGCTTGCAAACCCTGCTCCAGCCGATTTTCCAGCCCATATCATGAATAATTTTACTCATTTGCAAATGATCTTTTTTGTGTTGTCACTGTCATTTTTGAGGAATGAATGAATTTCTTATCGTTATAGTCCTTTACAGCAGCTCTGCCATTATCAATTAATTTGTTTTTCACGTTATTTTTTGCATTAAGTTTCCAAATTGAAAAGATATGTTTGTTGTTCTTATGTGCTGCCTTATCTGCCAAAATTGAACATTTCATTTAAATCGCTAATCTCAATACAATTTCTACAATCGCAACAACAACCGCCGAAGAAACCAATGGCAGATTTTTCATTTTTTGACAAAATCTGGACCGGGCCAGATTGCTTCCAGTATTCCAACGCATCCGTTCAACAACAAATTGATCCCTCTTTGAATCCGTCGATTTGCATCAAAAGCAGGTGAGTGCAGTTGGGTGAAATGTGAAATCATTAAATTACATTGATTAATAATATTCGTACTGTAACTCGTTAAACCACAACCATTCTGTAAAAAGAGACACACATTTCCTGACATATATAGGGCCTACAGGGAGCGCCGACGATGTAACTTTTGGAAGAAAACGCATACAGTTTGGGGAAAAAGCTCTTACTTTGTTTCCAGTTTTATTTAATTAAGTTTCTTATTTTTTGTCCTGGAATGGCTTTTTCGACCATTTCATTTGATGTCAGCCAGCTGGACGAAATTTGGCATGCACGCAGGCAGATCTAGCGGAGCATTTTAATCGCTTTCAAAAGTTGAGACATTTGGTTTGAGACCGGTTTTGACACTTGCCTGATGAATCGACGGTCAGACCGCACGAATGTTTTCGCAAGAAACCCAGAATCGAATCGATGCGGGAAGTTTTGTTTTCTTTTTAAATCAAGCTGCAACAAGCTGCACTCAAGCTTCAATCTGCAACGGCAGTGGGTGCTTAAAAGTCAGAGTCATTCACTCCTAGATTGGTTTCTAGTTGTCTTCAGCCTGTGAATGTCTTTTCAATCTTGATCCTTTCTCTTTGTTAACATTATTCACTTCAAAATAAATGTACAAAATTAGTTTGTACACACACATGCTAATTGTATGATAATGGGGCAACCCATCAAATACAACTGATTGATTTTTTTCAAAAAAAAAAGAAAAAAGCTTAATGCATTGTCGAATTCACCTGCATGACAGCAACGCAGTTTCATTTTCATTCGTGGCACGTGGGTGGCACGGAGATGCGTTTTACAAGAGATAAATCGGCTTGGACAAATTAAAGGGAGCTAAGTGAAAACAGAGAAATGAAAAATATTTGGACAACAATGGTTTTTAAATGGAAAATCGCATGAGTATAAATTGATGTTTCTTACACTTAGCTCCCTTTAATTATACTACGGCGAAATGACGTCAGGCTATGTAAATTTCGGGTGTAAAGTTACACTTGAGCCACATTGTGGACTTGTACGATATTCAATCTAAAGTGGACACGCTGCAGTGTGCCTGACGTCACGACATGGACGAGATGAGATAATCGGGGGAACACCATTTCACATTTGGAAAAAGTGTGTTTCGCAGACAGAGCGGATATCATAAAACGCATTTTCATGCATCTCACAAATTGCAGAGCGTTTGTTTGCCAGGGGCCCTTGTAAAGAGTGGCCCTAACCAATTTCATGGCACATGCAAAACTCACTTGCATGCATTGGACGAATTGCAATCCATTTGCATTCATAGGCGAATTAAACAGCGTCGGTTGTTTGTCAAAGGCTCTCCCATAGTGTGCCACTGATGAATTCATGCGCAAAACGCACTTGCATGTATCAGACAAATTGCAGCGCCGATTGTTTGCCAGGCCAACTGAAGTGTGCTCCCGATAATTCTTGAAAAGACGCACTTGCATGCACCAGACGAATTGCAGAGCGTTTCTTTGTCGGGACCCTCCGAAAGCTTGCCCCAAACAAATTCATGGCACATGCAACACGGCGAACACGCACTTGAATGAATGAGACGAATTGCAGCGCCGTTTGTTTGCCAGGGGCCCTCCTGAAGTGTGCCCCTAACTAATTCATTGCATATGCAACACGCACTTGCATGAATAAGACGAATTGCAGCGCCGTTTGTTTGCCAGGGGCCCTCCTGAAGTGTGCCCCTAACTAATTCATTGCATATGCAACACGCACTTGCATTAATAAGACGAATTGCAGCGCCGTTTGTTTGCCAGGGGCCCTCCTGAAGTGTGCCCCTAACTAATTCATGGCATATGCAACACGCACTAGCATGAATAAGACGAATTGCAGCGTCGTTTGTTTGCCAGGGGCCCTTGAAAAGTGAGCAAGATGCAATGCGCATTTTCATGCATAAAAGTACTTTCACTCTGAGTTGGGGTCTGAGGCGGATGATATGGATGAACTGGAAGTTCATGATCCGAGCTCCTAGAACCGATGGTCGTTCCCTGACCTGCAACAGGCAAGAGTTTTTTTTTTCACATTCCCAGCAGCATTTCGTTGGGCATCCCTGAACAAATTTCGGCGCGACGCCAACTTGAGTGAAAGCACATTAAGTATCTCGTTTTGTTGGAGTTCATGTGTCTCAGTGCATCTCGACAATGCAATGAGGAATTCCACAACAGCAGACATCGCGATTCTATCATGCAGAACTATCCAGGCATATGGGGATTGCAGCAGTTTTTCTCCATGGCCAGACGTCGATTGTCAGCAGTCGGCATTGGCTTGTTATTCGGCTATTGAACTTTATGCGGGCATTTTTCTTGTCATCAACTCAGAGTGAATGGACTTTAGACGAATAGCAGCGCGTTTGTTTGCCATTGGGCATCCTAAATCATGTTTCTGTCTAATTCTTCCAGGTTCCTCCTTAATTTAAGCCAAGAACTGCGCAATGCAGAACAGAATGAAATTCAGCATAATGCGCTTTCAACCCCATTAGTTGTTTTCAGTCCTCATTTTGATTCCTTCTTCACACATCTATAAAGGAATGGAATTCCCCTTCCCCTGTTTTGATTCGATTATGTGTGTTAACAGTCCGCATTGACTTGTTTTTCGGCTATTAAAGTTTATGCGAGCACTTTTCTTGTCATCTTGTCATCTTGAGACATCTTAGATAATCTGTGCTTCGGATTCATTTGATGCATCAGGTGATGATCAGACTGACGGATGATGAGACCATAAACGCGCAAATTTTGTTTTTTCCTCCTCAAGTTCCTCAATTGTGCAATTCTCCTTTTTTCCTCCTTGGAGCTTCTTGCGCACTTTTCTGGCAAGTCGCACTTTTTCTTCTGTCCAAAATTCCAACAGTTTGCAAAGATGACCTTGCAATGGGCCCAATTGTTTTACCAGTGGCCCTCCGTGAGGCGAATGATCAGAAATAAAAGAACGTTCTGTTGGCCTAACGCGTAGTGTTAGAAAAAGTGAAATGATTTAAATTGTTAAGCTAAAAATTCTCGAGAAACGTTTGTTTTTTGTCTTAAAAATTAAACTGAAAATTCTCGGCTATCCACGACAACGTGATTTTTTGTCCAAATTGGCAGTTCAAGCGTTTGCTTGGCAAGGAAATAAAGCCTTGTTTCCTGGCCAAAAACAATTTGACGCACGTTTATCTGCATAGCCGCTGCAGATGGGTCAATAAGCGGGCCTCAACATGCAAAACACAACCGACAATTTTCGGCTTTCTTGAAGTTTTGTGTTGATTTTTCTGGAAAACAAACGCATATTTCATTGTCGTTTTATAATGATCCAAAGTGCCAGTCTGTATTTGCAAGGAAAACAAAAGCGACACGAATGTGACATCCTTAATATACGATCCAAAGTATCTATACTCTAGAAACTATCAAAACGTACAATCTGTTTTCCAAGGAAACCGTAAACTTATTTTATGACGCGGTTATAAAAATGAATCAAAGTTTGTACCTACAACGACCGTGTAACCGATTTGGTTATCTTAAGATAAAAAAAGCTTATTTCATTATCGTCAAAACGATGACATGTGTCCATGTGTAAAAATATTTCAGGGTTTGGAACAGAAAAAACAATCCACCGACGATCGTATCTTTTTGATTTTTTCCCAAGGAAGAATCATGTTGATGTTGGTTCCGACGCATTTTTCCTCCTGAAAAGAGGTCACATGAATGACATCATCAACCGCATTGAGACATCAAGACTGGTGGAACGTCAACGGCAGCAACAGAGACGACAACAGGTTGGTTGGCTGGTGCAAGGCGGACACATGGAAAAGTACCTAAATTTTAGGTTAAACTTTACTTCAACTGACTACCGCAACAGCCGCAACAACCGCAACAACCGCAACAACTCCTCCCGCAACAACCGCAACAACCGCAACAACCGCAACAACCGCAACAACAAACCCCACCAACTGCAACAACCGCAACAACCCTTTCCGCAACAACTGCACATAACAACCCCACCAACTGCAACAACCGCAACAACTCGCTTCCCTCTGACCAACCCCACACTCGTGCGACAGACAGCAGAGGTGAACAATCTGACGTTTTTATTTCTTGTCCATTTTAGGTAGCTTATAGGTTGGTTGGGTTTGTTAGTTTATGTCAGGATAAGTTATAGGGGAGGTTGGTTAGGTTAGGTTAGGTCAGGTCAGGTTAGGTCAGGTTAGGTTAGGTTAGGAGGATTGATTAGGTTAAATGAGTTAAAAAGGTGTGCTAATGAGCGGATTGGACACTCAACCCCAAATCAACCTAACCTTACCTAACCTAACCTAACCTAACCTAACCTAACCTAACCAAACCTAACCTAACCTCCCAAACCTAACATGACCTCCCAAGCCTATTACCCGACCAAACCTAGCCTAAAAATAGATGAGAAACAAAACACCAAAATAACCAAATGGATCAGTTCTGGCCTCTGATGGCTGTCGCGCGAGGTTGTTGCGGTTGTTGCATTATTGGGGTTGTTGGGGTTGTTGTTGCGGTTGTTGCGGTTGTTGCGGTTGTTGCGGTTGTTGCGGTTGCAACGGTATTTTGTACCTTGACTTGTCGATTTTTGGACTTTACTGCCTAAAAACCGCATGCAACAAATTGCCTGTTAAAGTCACAGAATCGACAATAAGTCCGGAAATCTGCCTCCAGAAAAAGGGAAAACTGTGAATCCTGTTCCCACAGTTATTTTCCTTGAGAAGCGCTGGCCATCAATCCTGCTATGCGTATTGGGTGAGATCGGCAGATGGCACACATGATGTGCTCAATTTAGCGTAAAACCTTGTCCGCTTAGCATGCTCGTATATTCAAGGAAGCTGAGCTAAAGGCATTTTGAGGTGAGGGAAGCGGGAAAAATCACTGAAGCGGAATTTGCCGCGCTGAAGAAAATTGGGGTGAATGAAAAGGTTCATGGAGGAAAGGACTTGAATGAGTAGAATAACGTAGTCACCAGCAGTCAGACTAAAAAAGACAACGAAAAAAATACGGGATGGGGTCCACATACCAACAAATAAACAAAAGGAGTGGGGATTGGTAAACATGGTAATTGGCCTGTTCAAAAAGGCAGAACAAGAAATGTATTGGAATGAAAAAAAGAGGGTTGCAAATATCCCACGGTGTTTGTCAATGCAGTTCAATTTCGAACGCGGATGTGATCTCAGATCAAGACAAAAGGAAACAAAAACTCCCTCGGCACTTTCCCACAATGGAACGGGATGACCAAACCAGGTTTGCAAATTGGTCGTGATGAGTCTAGAGTTTGGCGATAAGAAAGCCATCTTTTTCAACTGAACTGAACAAAACAAGGCTTCACGTTCGTGTTCATGGTATTTCTGCATGCAGCCGGA
>JASGXE010014527.1:0-12034 GCA_030068105.1 Sinentomon sp. SZTP_YWyxl | reverse complement strand
TTCCAACAGCCTCTACTTTATCGATTTTAAATTGGATTTGACATGAAAGATGAGGATTCCATGTGGTAGTTGAATACTCAAGCAAGGACCTAACAGTGGAAAAGTACAGAATAGTCTTTACACGTCTGGATGCTGAAGAGTAATTTCTGATGAGAAATTTTAATTGCACTGAAGCCCGTTTGACAATGCTGCAGATATATGGGCCCCAATCCAGTTTCCTGTTGAAGGTCAATCCCAAATATTTCACTGAATCTGGTCTTGGGAGAACAGTGCCACCAGAAGTATAATCACAAAGGGTGACCCTATTAGAGCGGTGGAAAGAAATTACATTTGATTTTGATGTGTTTATTTCCATGAGGTTTGATTTGCACCAATCAGTCACAGTATCAAGGTCAAGCTGAAGCAGTTGCGAGTCATCCTGTGTCAAAAGAGGTCTATACAAGACAATGTCATCAGCAAACAATCGTACACATGAACCGATACCTTCGGTAATGTCATTGATATAGATGAGGAAGAGAAGGGGGCCACAGACCGAACCCTGTGGGATACCGCTAGTGAGTGCCTGACAGTCTGATTTTTCCCCGTTCAGAAGAACCTGGAAATTTCGGTTGGAGACAAATGTTATGATCCAATTGAAAATATTTTCGGGAATGGCCAATTGTGCCAATTTTGCACAAAGTACAGGAATGGAAACTCTGTCAAATGCTTTCACCAAGTCAATGAAGATAGCATCAACCTGAGTGCCTACTTTAAGGTGCTGGATGATATCATGTGAGAAAGAAGTCAGTTGTGTTTCACACGAGAATCCTGATATAAAACCATGCTGGAATTTGCTAAAGAAGTCCCCACATTCAAGGAGGTTACTAAATATCCTGCCACAATTTTCTCCATTAACTTAGCCGAAGAGCAAATCAGGCTTATTGGTCTGAAGGAGGTCAGGGACACTGGCAATCCACCCTTAGGAAGGGGTTTGACAATATTCAACATCCAATCATTTGGAATGATATTACTTGACAAGGAGTTGTAGAAAATGACCAAAAGAAACTTGGATAATACATCAGCATGGTTTTTAAAGAAGATCATCGGTATCCCATCAACCAAGTCAAAGGTGGAGTTTTTGCATGAGCGGATGGTTGCTGCAATTGCCTCAGGGGTAAAGATATCAGCATCTCTTATGAACTGTTGGTGTTCAGTTTGGTAGGCAGTGCCATGATTTGACTGAACAGGATTAAGAAAAGCCACTACAGCCTTAGCAAAAGAGTCACTAATTTTGGAAGAGGAATTTTGTTTTGCATTCACAGGTCGTAGGTCCATGTCGTTTGCCAACACCAATTTTCTAGTTTTAGTTTTGGAGTGATGAAATGTCCAGAAGGTTTTGGTGCTGATAACATCATTTATTGCAAGGTGCCTCAAAAACTTTGTTTCTGTTGCCCGTAGTTCCCTTTGGTAGGCTCTTAAAGCAGATATGTAACTTGTCGTAAGCTGAGGCTTAGACAAGCTTCTCTGGAATAGACTACGAAGTCTGCAGTACTTTGAGCGAAGATTGCGATTAAACCAGGTAGGCACTGGTTCCCCATCTAAACGTGGATTATGTTTAATTGGAATATAGTGCTTGATTGCCAGAGCGCATAATTCCTTAAAGTCCTGCCACAGAAGATGGACATCGGCTACTGGTTCAATGTCACAAAAGGACCAGCTCAAAAACCTATCGACCGCTTCTTTGTCATACGAGCAAAAATTAGGTTGTTGCTGACATTGGGAGGACACTATGCTTGGCACAGCAGGAAGTTTAGCAGCCTCGACACTGAAACAGGCTGACACCATGAGATGATCACTCAGGCCTGGGATTGCCCTGGTGGAATTTAGATTTAGCTTCGGGCAGTGGAACAACAGATCAATAGTGGACCCATCAAGACAATTAGGATCAGAACTAGCTGGCCTAGTAACAAAATCCACACACTGCTTACGTGCAAAGGAATCCATGAATCTCAAAAGACCAGGGGGGAAAAGATCATGCTCTTCACTTTCGCTGAGAACATTGATGTTAAAATCCCCCAACATGAGTATGGGATGGGTATTATCCACCATACGAAGTGATAGAATAGCTGAGGCACACTCACTGCAGATGGCAGAAAAATTTTCAAGTGGCAAGCCAGGAGGGCGATATAAGAGTATGACAATGGTTGCCGGAATACTAAACTCAAGGGCCACAATCAAAAGCTCATACAATTTGCTGGTGAATAACAGTTTTGGTTTAAAATGAGACTTAATCCCCAACAAGACTCCACCTCCAAACCTGGAGCGATCGCGCCTGAAAATGACAAAACAAGATGGCAGAATATCCACTTCAACACAGGAGTCATCTAGCCAAGATTCTGTAACTGCAATTATATCAGGATTGAGTGGTTCGAAAATAGGACGTAAAGCATAACGCTTAGGTAAAATACTTCTGGCATTGAGCATAATGAGAGAGAAGGGCGACCAGAGGCTGGATTGGCTCAATGAAGATGATTGCCGAGGTGATAAAAGCTGCTGACTAGACCCAGAACTGCGTGAGGCATTGGAGCCATGATGTTGCTCTTGTGGCTCGGGAACAGCCCAGGTGGAACAACCAGGCCTAACAGTTAGCATAAAAAAGCATTGGTGGAGCGAAGTATTTCTGTACCCACCTTAGCAGCCCCTACCATGGAGTAATGGAGTCCATCTTGTGACATGGCATCACTCTGAACAGCACGTAGGTCCAAAAAGTTTACGTTTACAATATTACTGCAATAAAATGCCAAGGATTCATTCAGCCTGTTGATCTTTTGCTGGACATTGTCACCTTTATACAATCTGGGAGGAATGGAACAAATATTTAGCTTCACATTGAGATTGTTTTGGGCAGCAGGACCAGAGAGACTTGCATTTATACCAGTTATGAGGCGACAAAAGGTGAAAAAAGTATCTGAGGCTGAGAGTTCAGCAATGTCAAGCTCGCCAACAGCCAAGTTAACAAGCACATACACATCCTTCCATCTCAGATTATTTCATTGGTCCCTCTGTGTTGTCTCGCCCAGACAATATCAAATACCTTGGCATTCATTTCAATCCTGCCCTGAACTGGGGACCTCATATAAGTCAGATGGTAAAACGGGCATCAAATCAACTAAAATTTCTTATCCGACACTATTCCCACGCCTCCAGAAAGGTAAAAGAAATACCCTACTTCTCATTGGTTCGCTCCATCTTGGAATATTCAACAACGACCTGGGATCCTCATCTTCAGTGCCACATTGATGCACTTGAAGCTGTCCAGCGCAGGGCAGTGAGGTTTGTTTCTGGGGACTTCTCCTTTCACTCCAGTGTGACATTGCTCAGGGAAGAGCTGGGCTGGGAATCCCTTGCTAAGAGGAGAAACTCAGGGGTGTTTCAATTTTTTCGAAAATGTGTCCGTGGTGAGGGAGGATGGACAGGATGCTGTTGCACCCTGGTCAAAAACACAGGGTCGACGAGGGCCAGTGACCTCGTTTCATTTATCCCACCTTCCCTTTCCAAAAATGTCTCTAGGTTTTCTTTCCTAAACAACTACGTGTTTCTCTGGAACAAACTTGGCATTTCTCATGACATGCTAAACCTATCAGGGGCCAGTTTTTTATCTGCCATAAAGCCAAAACTCAGTTTATCGCCCTAGTAGGTAGGTACTAGGTAGTAGGTAGGCCTAGGTAGGTATATAGGTTACTTGGATCATGCCCCCATTTCGTTTCCTTGGAGATATTATGCTAATTGTGCCTTTTCCTTTTTGCTTTCCATGTTTTCATGCACTAAAAATTGAGGTACCTACCGAAATTGATAAATTTGTGACCAAATTGATTACTTGTTGTTGTGTTATCTATTCATCCGAGCCATGTATTCATCCGAGCCTGCTCTCAAACTGTCACCATCTGGACAATGCCATGCTGGAATCTTCACGTCGCCTGACCTGGTTCGTGTTGTTATTTTATTTTTATTTTTCTGGCCACATTTCTTGACAATATCCACCATGGGTTTCTAAAACTGTACCGCAATCTCTCTGCACCGATGGTTTGCACTTGAAACCATGTTTTCTTTTTTATTGCCGATCGCGACGGCGTCTTATCTCAACACAAAAAGATACATGCTGCCTCGGTGAAAGAACACGACGACTTGATTGTTGTTGTGGTAATTGCCGAGGCAAAAAAATGATGCATGTCTGACCGGGGTTTACCACGTCCAATGGCTTTTACTGCCTGTGGCCCCCAACATAGTAAAAAAAAAGCTCAAGTGACCCGTATCGTCCCGTATTGACCCGTCTTTTTGTCAGTTTTCACTAAATAAGCGCCGTGTATGGTCGGCTCAGGTGACCCTTGTCCCGTCATGACCCGTCTTTTGGTCAGTTTTCACAAAATACGGGTCGTGTATGATCAGCTCAAGTGACCCGTATTGTACCGTATTGACCCGTCTTTTAGTCAGTTTTCACAAAATAAGCGCCGTGTATGGTCGGCTTAAGTGACCCGTTTCGTCCCGTCATGACCCGTCTTTTAGTCAGACCCCTTTGATATTGTGCCATGGTTTGGGGTTCCTCTTTTGATAATGTGATTAAGCCAGTGTTTCAAACTCAGAAAAAAGCAATTAGGATCATATCACATTCAAGTTACACAGCTCCTGCTAAACACATTTTTAAAAATTTGAGGATTTTGAATATTTATCAGATTATTTATCAGATTTACAAATTCTTCTTTGTGTCCACAAGAATGTTTATGGATTAAATTCTGCTTTTTTTGGACTTGCTCACTGCTCCTTGCCTCCGACTTCATCTTCCACCCTAAACGATGGCCATACCTTACGTTTTTTTGGCACTGCTAAGTTAAAAAGAGCTCGTTATGTAAATCATTTTGGCAAGTTCTCCCTGCAGACTCTTGGAGTCGGTTTATGGAACATACTCCCCGAGGAGCTTCGCCTATGCAAGAATTATAACATTTTCAAAAACTCTTTAAAACACAAGATGAAAACTGACCAGTTTTTATACGAGTTTCAAGTCCTGTAGTTTACAGGGCGGATTTCTCCGTTTCTGCAACACTATGCTTATGTGGTAGGTTGGCAGTGAGTGTGCTTCACTGTCAATTTGTCCATGTTCGGGGAGCTTGCTTTTGTCTGACTTCTCCCCCACTCCCATTGACCATGTTAAATTCTAAGAAAGACATTTGGCTTTCATGGGTTTCTCTTTGTTTTGGGGACATTTATTACCTACCTACCTACCTAAGTAGGCATATGGATTGCACTGTTAAATGTTGACCTATGCAGGCCTTCCACAGGCGGATGCCTGGATTTCTTTCCATGGAAATTCACACTCAAGTGTATGCACTCCATTCAGGCCGTCTTCTTGTTATAGGTAATATTGCTTTATCTGCGCATGTGTACCTTCATGTTAATTCATGCCAATTTTTCTCTTTCTTTTTTTTGCAACTTGCCCCATGCTGCATGCATGGCTTTCCTTTCTACTTAGGGGTCTCTTGGCTTTTTTGCTAAAATGTGCTGTTTTAAATCTTTGCCTTCCTTGGGCATTGCGCAATTTGTGGCTGCTTCTGCCTGCATCCAACTTCTTGCTTCTGCTTTCACTGGTGCCTTCATTTCAATCCTGCTGTACGAATCTAACGGACTGCCTCATTGATTGCACACTGCGGCTTCTTTCTCACCTTGCTGCTGTATGGGAGTCTCATCCTGCCACTGCTGCATGGGGTAAGTTGCTTCTTGCTTTATCGTTACTGCTGCTGTTTTTTCCTGGATAAATGACAAAAAAAATAAAATGTTCTCTGTTGTGGATTGAGAACACCAGAAAAAAAAAAGTTGTCTATCGATTGCATCTCTGTCACATTTTGTCAAACTCACTGGGGGGCCTATACAACAGCAACAGATAAGCGGGAGGGAAAGAAAAACCAAGAGAGACTAGAATGAGTTCAAATGTTTCACGACCAACTGTAAATGAATTTGGGCTGTAGAGAATGTTTCACTCCATTTTAGAGACAGATAGGCGCAGCCTTGCATTGAGTGCTTAGGTGATGAACATGTGTGTCGGACTGGCGTTTTGGGAAGGCTAAATCGATCAAAAGCATCAGATTCTCTCAGATTTTTATTTCTTAGCATCAAGTACCTACCAAGGGACAAAAGAATCACGAATCCTCAGTTTTTCTTCATTGGATTTCTGTTTTGGGAGAGGGCAAGGCCAAGGTATCTGGAGTGCACCAATGCTTGCTTGCGCATTGAATGAATTGGCTAGCCAGCTGTCATTTTGAGAGACTGAGTTGAGTTCATATTTACAAGAGGCTAGCCAGCTGCCATTTTGAGAGACTGATGTGAGTTCATATTTACAATAGCTGGAGTCATACCTACCTACGTATCAAGAGCTTAGGGCTAGGTACCTTGGTACGTGCTACAGATGCCCTGATGTCATGGGTCGATGGTGCAAAGGCCAGGCTGAAGGGCCTAGCCTACCACGGCCAACTTTGCTTCACAGACAATGCTTTTGCCAAGTATGTCGGTATTAGGCCTAATACAGACACCCCTGTCTGTCTGTATTTGGCAAAAAACGGTCCAAATTGCAGCAAAAGGTGTCTGTATTAGGGCAAAATCCAAAAAATGGACTTAAATGCTTATAAAACCGAAACAGATTGGGTTTGTGATCTGTGCATTCCTGCAGTTGTTGGGAATTAAAAACACCCAACAACCATCCAATCACCATTCAAAAATTCACACTACAACTGATTTTATAAGCATTTAAAGGCAAAAAAAATTTGGGGTGTCTGTATTAGGGCACTTTACCCTATATACAGAACACCATCTATGTATTACAGTGATTTTGTTGACTGGCTGCAATGTAAACTTGAGGAATAATTAGATTTGGGACATTGTATTATTACCTATATTAGGAGACATACCTAAACATCAACCTGCTCAAGGCTGACCTGTATCCAAAATATGTTGATACTCTTGCAACATATGGTTTAACCAATGTTATAGATTCCTTTACTCGAGAAACTGAAAACGGTAGGTACTAAGACTTTAATTGACCACATTGTAATGCAAAATAATATCCTTAATGAGGATACTCGAGTTACGTCAGGAACAATTGAGTGCGACATCACTGACCACATTATAACCTTTGCGATATGCGAAAAGAATAGACAGTTGAAGCAAGCATCTGATGGCAAAGATGGGTATAGAGTAAACACAGACATCGTAAAAAGGGCTTTGCAGGAAGTAAATTGGAATATATTACAAAATCATAATGATGTTGATAAAATTGCAGAGGAAATAGAATCACAAATCTCTGGCGCACTTCAGCAGAGTATATCAATAAAGAAAGGCCATAACAAACGTGCAAACAGATATATATTTTAGGAAAGATTGGATGAATGCTGAGATTATAGAATTGATAAAAGAAAAGGATAAAGCATACTTGAAGCACAAAACTGATAGACAAAATCAAATTTGGTTTTACAAATATAAAACCCAAAAAACAATGTATCATCAAAGATAAAAGCTCGAAAAAATCACTACAAGGAACAACTCGACAATACTAAACACAACATACATCAGTTTTGGACTCATATAAAAAATTAGTGGGAAGATCTAAGAAAGCTAAACACATTCCAGACCAGATGAAAAAATGGGAGAATCCAAACAGAATACTGGAAGGTAAAAATGATATTGCCAATAACTTCAATGAATATTTTGTCAATGTTGCTGAATTGTTACTTCAAAAAATTACGAATGTTGGAAACGATGACCAAAAGTTTGGACATACCAGAGCATCAAACACTATGAGCTTGATTTCCGTAAATGAGATGGATTTTAATGAACATATACTATCTCTAAAAAACAAAACAACCTGCTATGAAGACTACTTAACGATTAGCATGATAAAAGAAAACAGAGAGGTGCTGCTAAACCGAATCACATTGCTAATAAACATGGTTTTGAAACTTGCAAGTACCTGAAAATATATATAAAAAAAAACAAGGTAAACCCAATAAGTGGAAGTGGAAAATTACAGACCTATATCCCTATTACCAACAATAGGAAAAGTAATAGAAAAGGCAATCCATAAACAAATACCTAATACTCAACACAAAGAAAACAAATTTAATTCTCTTCACAACTAACAGAGCGCATGGTGTCCCAAACAATATCCAGGTAAGAATTGCGGACAATAATAATATCAGTGGTATTATTCCTCAGGTGAATACGGTAAAGCTAATAGGAGTAAGTTTTGATGGAAACCGAAACTGGGGAAATCATGTAAATAAAATACTCTCATCCATGAGTTATCTAATTCACACTTTTATTAGAGTGAGGCATGTATTAGATATCCATACCTTAAGAACACTCTATATAACCTTAATTCAGTCAAGACTTGAATATGCAATTGAAATATGGTCAGGTATATTCGATTACAATTTACAGTTAATACATCGCTTTCAAAAAAAGATAGTGCGAAAAATTTACAATCTCCCCCGAGGCGCTCACACACATGACTATTTTATTCAATTGGAAATCCCAGATGTATATGGACTTATTGTGGGTATATAATCTTGCAAAATTAGCATTTAAAAATCCATTATGGTAAAACTGAGAGTACATTGGCAAATTGGCAAGTTACTGCATCAATTACTAGAAATAATAAGCTGAAGGTACCAATTTTACCTAAAGTTCACTCTGAATACGGGAAAAAATCCCTAAATTTTAGACTAATTAAACTGTGGCAGAGGTTACCAGAATCAGTGAAAAAAAATTACACATTTTAACAACTTTAAAGAAAAGTTAAGAAATCTTCTCATTGCTCTGGAATATAAAGATATGAAAACACAGTATGATATATTCTGAACTGTGGTACAATTATAATGGTTGTACTACTATCAAGATCCTAATTGCTTTGAGTCATAAGATTCCGATGCAGTTTCACCAAGCGTCAACCCAACCACACCAAACCAACACTATGTTGCCGCAGTGGTTGGGTTCTTGACGCATAAAATATCAGCAAAGAAATAAAGCTGTGCCTGTATACATGGTAGGTAATTACCAAAATGTAACTGTGTAATGTGCAAATATAGGTAGGTACTTTGTTTCCTTATGTTATGCTTTTTATGTCACGCTGCTATCTTTTCCTCGATGATAATAAATTAGATATCGGCCAATGATGACAGCAAACAAATGCCATGAAGTACATGGAAGCTTCACTCTGAGGCCATTAAAGCATTCGTGATGGCCTTTCTGCAATTATCGAGTATCCACCTGAGGTTTTGAATGCAATCTGATTCCTCGCCCCAAACCTAACCGATTCAAATTACCTTACATTCCCTGCTACGGCAGTGGGTCAAAGTGGCTTGTAGTTCTTCTCTTTGCGGCAATTTTTCAGATTTTTTTTCTGTTTCTCTTAGTTTGTGGCGTTGTCCTTGTGAGAAATTTGGCTTCTTGGACAAGAACATCGCACCTGAAATGAAGAGAAATATTTGGACTCTTGGACAAGAATATCGCACCCGAAATGAACTCCAAATTTCAAAGCTTCATAATTTTGGGAACAAACGAAAGTTCTCGGGAATTTTGGGAATATTCCATCCTTGGGAATTTTGGGAAAATTCTTGGGAATTTTTGGAAAATTCTTGGGAATTTTCGGAACATTCCCGGAAATTTTTGGAATATTCCTGGAAATTTTGGGAATATCCCAAGTAGTTTATGATTTTCCCACGGGAACTTCAAGTTTTTTCAAACTCAAGTAGGTACCTACCACAGGTGTGCAAATCGGCTTTGAAATTGATTCCGAATCAGCTGTCCAATTTCGAATCGAATCTTTTCTAGTCGAATCCGTTTCTTCCAATCTCGAATCTTGATTCGATTCGAATATCACCGCATCTGTCGGATCGAAGGGACAAACTAAAATGTGGACGCGGACCAATGGGAGATATACCTAGCGGTTCGCAAAACAAGCGAATTATAAGGTCCACCTGCAAGCAACTCCACCGATGATGCATCAGAGCGAACCTGGGAGTTCTCGCGCCGCAGCGGTAAGTAGATCTTCCCAGTCCAACTCGTCAGCATAATCAACAGAGCTACCTACTTGCGATCTGAGTGTTAATCACAGTTGAGATGTTCACTGCAGCCCTAGAAACAAACGAGCACCTTTTTATGGGTGAGGAGGGGATTTCTGATAGGTAATACAAAACTCAGATAGGTAGCCTGGACCTGGTGCGTACCACGATGCAAAAAAAGGCCACAAAAATAGGCCACTGCCTAAACTGCCTTCATTTATTTTCGTAGGTGCCATGAGTAAGAGGAAGGCAGGTACCTCTATAATCAAACACAAACGCAAAAATTCGGTTCGAGAAGATAAAAAAAAAATAATATAAAAAAAAATTGAAAAAGACACAAAAAAAAAGACAGGTGATGAAATAGACATAAAAAACCAAGGGGCTCAAAAAAAATACATCAAAGTAAAAGTCCAGGGAAACAATCATAGCAGAAAAGTACATACCTACATCCCCATCTGTTCGAAGATCGATCATGAGCATGGTGTAGACCTTACAAGTAGCTGCCTGACATGATCACGAAAAGTGGGACCCTTCATTGTAAGGCAGTCTGGAGTAAGATTTAGACTATTCCATAGGAAAATAGAGCCTACAAAGAAACTGTGTCTGTCCAGGTTACCGAATGTGCAAGGGATTTTCAATGAAAGATTTTTACATTTTCTTGTGGAGCCGGTGTTTAGACTTGGATGCAAACATGTTTCTGCCCACCCACTTCTGTCAAGCAGTGGCGTGTGAACATTTGAACATGGTTGCAAGCAGTGGCGTGTGGTCAGGGCAGGCAAGGCAGGCGCTGCCTGCCCAAGAAAAACTTCATGAATTGTGCATTTTTATTTTTTTGCAAACATTTGCAACGGGGCCATCAAAGTCCACAAATAATGTGGACCACTGAGCCATCTCCGAGAAAGGCACACTCTGATTTGCCTGCTGCTGACAGTGTCTGCTGAACGATTCCTCAACTGGGAACTCCCTTCTTTCCCGATGAGGTTTCCCCACCCACCCTCTTTCTCGCTGGTCTTCCAGACGCAAGCGAATCCACTGCTCCTTCGGCGCGCGAGATTCAGAGGAGGCAAAATGCGATGCTGCCTGCTTTGAGGTACCTTTGGGGATGCGATGAGCCTATGCCGCTCCATCCCGTCAGGTGAATTCACCCACTGCAAGCAGGGATGGGTAAACGTATAAAACTCCACGTATAATACCTACTTGCGTATAATACGTACGTATAATACACGTAGAAAACGTATAAAACCTAAAAGTCGAGTGATACCTCATTTTTTACAGAAAAAGCTGCTATTTAACATGCTAACATTCTATTTGTCACATTAAAATAATGACGAGCATCATCATCAATGAAAGGAAAAAAATTGAAACAGTTAACCAGTGAAGCCCCGCAATTATTGCTTTCAAGTTAGCCACACAAGATTGTATTCGCCACACACCATTGTAAAATGCACTTCAAAAATTGTATGTGCACCAACCATGTGCAAGTTGATACTACCAAATCGGAATTATTTTCCTTGCATCTTTCGAACATAGGTCTAGATGTATGGAGCTATTGTGCCTGGTAAAAGAGTGAAGTGCACAGAAAACTAAAAATGACAAAAAATGACTGCAAAAAACTAGCATCAGTGGCGACAACCTTGTTAGAATGGTGGCAATGAGAAAATGCCAAAAACCAACCTTATGCTTTGTCTGACCTTTGCAACCTTCATAATTTGCAAGGGGAGCTTGTACCATAACGAGGGTGGCCCGAAAAATCCTGACTGCCGGATTTGATCCGGAGCTGCCTTACCCAACTTCATTGGGCCGACTTTGTACCTGTGCCAATTCTCTTTCGGGTATTTTTTTTCCTTTTTGACACGTCTGGTGGTCCAGATTTCTGCGATTGCCAGAAAACAACTCAGGAGTGACAGCCAGAAAGTGGCAAGCACACATGCCTGAGACCACCTACCTGAGTA
>JASGXE010014526.1:0-12314 GCA_030068105.1 Sinentomon sp. SZTP_YWyxl | reverse complement strand
CTCGAGACCAAACCTTTTCTGAAGACAGCAGAAAGATAAACTGTCATCTTTGCGGTCGCATGATGTGTGAAGAAAAAAGAAAAAGCTCTGCACCGGCTCGACAGCAGAGATCCTCCAGAGAGATAGGCCTACGTGTATAGCTCTTTGGCTCCGGAAAAATGGTTCATTCATTCGTGTTTATTTTGTTTTATAAATCTCGGAACCAGGTTTTAAATGCGTTTTTGTTTCAGCGAACGAAAACCTGGCCCTTCGAGGAGAGTGTGTACGGAGGCGCCGTGGTACGTCGTGGTACGCCGACAAATCCTTGTACAGGTTTCCAACTATAGAAAACCCCATGGAAGGGGGGTCAGAGGGGCAGTCTCCCAGAGGTCACAGAAATGCTGAAATATTGGAGTTCAATTTTATCTTTGTGGTCATTTGGGTTGTTCGGACTTTAAAAATTATGGTTGTAAATTAATAATTTTTGCAACAGCAAAAATTGTTGCGATAATCATTTTTTCCTCGAAAATAATTTTCGCGTCACCTTTTGGATCCACCCCTGAAACCTTGCGAAATGTCCATTTTTGGATGGTCGCATATTCAACTTTAAAAAAAATAGCGAATGTCACATGGATACACTTTTCCGATTTCTTTTGCCGAACTCAAAGATGCGAAATTTGGGAAGCTCATTGACACGGCAGTCGGCTTGGGCCAAATTCTGACAGGCGCGGAAGCTGTGCCCCGACGACCAAAGGCTGCTTGTCATGTTCACCATCTAATAAAAGAATTCCGATAATTCGATGTTTGTTTTTTCGAATAATTTCGAAATTTGCCTTTTGTTTGCTGACCTCCATTCAAAAGCTGCAACTTTGGCACATCACGCTGATGTGTGTTGCATAAGCAATAATATTTGCAGGCGCAAAAAACAACAGAAGAAACCCCTCGAAAGAAGTTAATAAAATGAAAAAAAAAGGATTTTCAATGCTCACGAAATTTTCGAATTGCAAAATTAATGAAGGACGAGCATTGGGCCGGTCGAAAGCTTAACCTGACGCTACATGAACATACATTTGCAAATTTAAAACAAAAAAAAATATATTTTCGGATAGACAAGAAACGATTTTATTCTCGTCAGTGACAATTTCGTTGTGAACAAAAATTCGTCAACTTAAAAATATAAAATGGCTTCAAATAAATAAAATCACAAAGCTTTATTTCGTTTTCAATAGGTTTTTTCATTTTTCATTTCATTTCATGTCATTTCATTTCATTTCAGGGCAGGGCAGGGCAGTCAGTGCAGGGCAGGGGGAGTTCAGGGCAGGGCAGGGCATGATTCATGTCAGGGCAGCAGGGCAGGGCAGCATGCAGGTCAGGTGCAGCAGGGCAGGGCAGGGCAGGGCAGGGCAGGGCAGCAGCAGCAGTAGGGCATGCAGGGCAGGGCAGGGCATGGCAGCAGGGCAGGGCAGGGCAGGGCAGGGCAGGGCAGTGCAGGGCAGGGCAGGGCATGCAGGGCAGGGCAGGGCAGGGCAGGGCAGGGCAGGGCAGGGCAGGGCAGCAGCAGGGCAGCATGTTCAGGGCAGGCATGCATGCAGGGCATTGCAGGGCAGCAGGGCGAGCAGCAGGGCAGGGCAGGTGCAGGGCAGGGCATGCATGCAGGGCAGGGCAGGGCAGGGCAGGGCATTGGGTCATGCAGGGCAGTGCAGGGCAGGGCAGGGCAGGGCAGGGCAGGGCAGGGCAGGCAGGGCAGGGCAGTGCAGGGCAGGGCAGGGCAGGGCAGGGCAGGGCAGGGCAGGGCAGGGCAGGGCAGGGCAGGGCAGGGCAGGGCAGGGCAGGGCATGGGGCAGGGAGGCATCATTTCAGGCATGTCATTTCATTTCATTTCATTTTCATTTCATTGTCATTTCAGGTCATTTCATGCATTTCTTCATTTCACTTCATTTCACTTCATTTCACTTCATTTCACTTCATTTCACTTCATTTCACTTCATTTCACTTCATTTCACTTCATTTCACTTCATTTCATTTCATTTCATTTCATTTCATTTCATTTCTTTCATTTCATTTCATTTCATTTCATTTCATTTCATTTCATTTCATTTCATTTCATTTGTTTTTTTAATTGATTTTTATCTACTTGAGAACTTTTTACCGAGTCCATATTTGTGGGTCCTGACACAACACAGTGTTTTTAGCTCTGATAATGTTGAATGAGCACCATCATCGCTTGTAGCGCTCTGAGAGGCTTGTTGACCCCAACGGATCCTCACATACATATAAACAATCGTTTCCGCGTCTGCCGTGATGTTCATGTGCGTTTGCGCTGATGAGGACATTCTCTCATCCTCTCTTTCTACGCAATTTTCTTTGACAGAAACTAAGTTCTTGTTTATGTTTCCGTCACACTTCTTCACTTTGTTCACACTGACAAGAAATGGCATTGCACTGATGCCGGGAACATGAGAGACACAAGCACAGGGTGATTCATATTCACTTTTTTGGAGGACGTTTCTCAACAAAATCTTTTATCTTTTCTTGTGACTTGGTTTTTGTTTTCTCATTTGTTTTTGCATTTGATGGTGGAATGTGTGCTCCCCTTCAAAATAACTTCCTGCATCCACGTAAAGAAGTGGACACTGCTGTCGAGTGACCCGGACACTTTGAAACACGTGTCCGAAGTGCGCATTCACAAAGTTCGGCGATCTGCAACTTTTGCTTTTTTCTTTTGTTTTATCCACTCTATAGATGGCAAATGTCACCACATTTGCCCTCTCGCACACGTTGAGTGAGGTCCAAGAGTCCAATCGGGACGGAAATGACAAAAATGAGGCCGGGGGAGAAAACATGGGGATGCCCAAATAAAAAAACCCACAATGAAAAAAAATTGAAAAGCCAAAAAGGCCTATTTTTTATTTGGTGCCCTTTCTTGTCTTTTTTTGCAGTTCGCTGCGCTGGTGCCGGTGACCTCACACTGTCCATGCTTGTGTCCCGAAATTCGGCACCATCTTGTGCTGACATCAGCCATTATCTTGTCCTAAGTCACCTACGAATACAAAGTCAAGTGCCTTTGTGCGTTCTCTTTCAACCTGTTGCGGCATAGATATAAGCATCCCAGCACACGCGTTGCGGCTCCTGCAACAGCTGATATACGAGGATGCCATTCTGAATCCGTGTTCCCAGTATAGTCTCGTGCCAAGCGTTTTTCCGGCATCTGCTTTAATTAATGACTTATACTCTAAAACAAAACTAGAAACAAAAAAGATTCTAGCCAATTTACTCTGAGAAAGCTAACGCATCTCTGACATAATGGCATCTTTGGCATGCACACCTCAACTGAAAAGAAATGTGTCGTCCATTGGAAAGGAAGCATAACATCCGACACACGCATGTTGGCCTCTTAATTCAGTGATTCCAAAAAATTCACTGATGAAAAAAGGACTGAAAGATTTGATTATAAAATTGTCAAGGATGGGCTAAAATCTGAGGAGTTCCATTTCCCGATGGTCTGGGGACATGCACCGTTTTCAGTGCAGAAATACCAAGTCAGTAAATGTTTCTTTAAACACCGAACGACGCCAAAAGTTTACATTTTGTCACAGGGAAGGCCGCATCCCACGTGTCCGATTTGATGGTGCAGCAAGCGCATCGTATACATACAGCATTGTGGGAAGACGCTCCAAACGAGACGACAAATAAAGCCCTACGTCTTTTTCATCGTAAATTAACAATTTTCAAAACATTTTCACCGAATTTCTAAGTAATTTAGGTTCAATGAACCAAAATTGAACGTCAAGAATCAAGTGAAGCATTGCCTAACAGAGGGTTTTAGGCATTATGGGGAAATGCGCAATTCTGGTGGGTGAATTTTCGGAAGCGTCAGTGCACTTTTCTTCAAATCCTCGAAAAAAGCCCCGAAAAGTCTAAAACTGGTCACAGAAAGAAATTCGATTTGCACGGGTTTTCCACGAGGACTTTTGGTTGTGGACTGGATCAAGATGATTTCACCGAAAATTCTTCTATGACAGGGGCTTTCTAGCACTCAATTCTTTGTCACTGGTCAAACTGTAAATAAAAACAAGTGCTCAGGGAGCCCTGTGTTTGTTGATGGATGATAATTACGCCTCTTGTTTGTTTGTCTCCTTGGGCGTTTAACTCAACAACCAAATGTCACTGCGTCTAAGCTGAAGGCCGCAGCGCGGTATGGCAAGACGCCCTTTGTTTTTGTGAATGAAGTCTTCCTTTGTTTTTTGATAATTGACGCTTTGTCGTTTTCATTCGGCGTCAAACTGCTCAATCAAATGTCGACTCGGAATTTGCCTTCATAGTGAGGCGGAGCCTGGGAATTTTTTACATAAAAATCAATCCTCTGAGATTTTATAGATGCATGGAAATACTCTTTTTTATGAAGAACCTTTATTGAACGGAATCTTCTGCATCAGTCAACTTTGGATCTTCCACCAGTTTCTTTCAAATTTAGTTTCTTGCTGCAATTTTCTTTCGTATTCTGCAGCAGTGTCTTGGTGCAATTTTCCTTAAATTCTGCAACAGTGTCTTGTTGCTATTTTCTCTAAAAATTTGCAACACTGTCTTACCACATTTTCTCTTAAATTCTGCAACACTGTCTTTGCTACTATTTTCTCTTAAATTCTGCAACACTGTCTTGCTACTATTTTCTCTTAAATTCTTCTGCAGTGTGTCTTGCTGCTATTTTCTCTTAAATTCTAATTGCTGCTATTTTCCATTAAATTCTGCAACAGATTCTTGTTGCTACTTTCTCTTAAATTTTTCAACGGTGTCTTGCTGCTATTTTATCTAAAAAGTTCTGCAACAGTGTCTTGTTGATATTTTTCTTAAATTGTAAAAGTGTCTTGCTGCTATTTTCTCTTAAATTCTGCAATAGTGTCTTGCTGATATTTTCTCTCAAATTCTACAACAGCTTCTTGCTGCTATTTTCTCTTGAATTCTACAACGGTGTCTTGCTACTATTTTCACTTAAATTCTGGCTTCTGCAACAGTGTCTTGCTGCTATTTTGTCTTAAATTTTGCAACAGAGTCTTGCTACTATTTTCTCTAAAATTCTGTAACGTGTCTTGCTGTTATTTTCTGTTAAATTATGCAACAGTGGCTTGCCAAGCATTCGAGAAAACGTCATGGAGCTGTCATAGAATTAAAAATTTAAAATGCAGACTCTTGAGGCAACATAGATCTTTCTGCAGGGACGCTGAAATGGTAGCCCAGTTGGAAGGTTGGGAGTTCCAGTCACGAATGTTCCATTTGTCTACTGCGCGTGCTATCGTGTTGACATAAACGACACTCGGGTTTGGAGGAAAATGAAGCGAATAATAAAGGGAGTGCCCCCTTTCTTTCTTTGAAGAAGCCATGGATGGTCAAGGGGGCAGCGATTTTTCTCAGGGCCAAGAACAAGATCTATTTTCCACGATCATCGGACTTCGGCCAAGGTTGAGGTCAAGGTCATAAGAACGAAAGGTCTGCGAAAGGCCCTTGGCTTATTGGTCCAGATTTTATACATGAACCTGAGCTGGGATAATTTCCTCGTTTGTAAACCGCATCTGAAAGCTGCGGCATATGACGTGGCCTGTCGCATCGGTAAAAAATTGGTTTCGATCGTGTTTGTCAAACAACAATAAAACTCAGCTTTTGCGCATGAAATTGATAGCAAACACATATGCAGAATTTACTCCAATTTGCAAATATTTGCGCCCATTAACTCGTTCGACATTGAACGCGACCATAAACGCTGCGGATCTGAATTTCATGACAACAAAACGTTCTCAATACTGACATGCCATATGATTCTGTACCGATGTGATGCGTTCGAGAACGAGTTAGCCTACTCTCCAAAAAATGTTACACCCACCAACAAACGTAATTGGTATGCAGGTACTCGCATACAAGCATATGTCTCGAAATCTAGCATCAGATAAGCATCACAACTGGCGAATGGAGACACAGGTGGACATCGCAGGGTGGTTCAAAATCGACTCTATGGAGAAATTAGAAAGACAGCCTCATAAAATTTAGACAAACGTGTTATATTTGCTCCTCCAGATCTTCTCCCTAGGTGGTGGGAGAAATTTGGCACTGGAAAGCACAAGGGCCACCGGCGTGGAGACTATCGATGACGAAACCACTTTTGCATTTTCGGTGATGGCGATATTTTCACCACAAGATAGAAGGATCACTCAGTAAACCCAAAAACAAGATCACACGTTTTGGAAGACTTTGGCTGAACACTTTGGGAACTCTTGGGAACTCTTGGGGACTTTGAGAACTCCTGGGAGACCCCAGGTCTCCCAGGAGTTCTCAAAGTCCCCATGAGTTCCCAAGATTTTCTGGTGAAAAGCCAAGAAAAATGTCAAAATTTCTCTCTCTAAAGACATGACTTTCAAACGACATAAATTTGCCCAAAGATTTAAAATTAAAAAAAAAACTTTAAAAGCATTTGTAGTGCATGTTTTTACAAGCAATGACAAGTTGAAATACAAACGAAAAGGGCGGTGCACGTTTTGATACACCGATCTTGTTCTATCGCGATCATGCAAATACGCGGGCGACGGTAAAAACACCCATTGGATTTGGTGCACCATGTTGGTATCTATGCGCCCCGCACTTTCAACCTGCGCTCGGCCACCTGTCTCGCCATCATCATTATTCTCAAAACATTATTTGCTGAAAGTCAAAACACGACAAATATGGAAAGTGTATAATAGGATCATCCCAAAAAGAGGCCGGCCAGTTCGAAAAGTGGAATCTATAGGACGACACAGAGTATGTGGTAATGAAATTTTCCTGAAAATACGTCGTTTTTGGTGTTTGTTCCTGACAATAAATGTGCCGTGTCATGTCGTCAAGTTCGCCTCAGAATTTAGTATCCCCATTCAGAAGGAAAGGTGAGAGAAATTTGGAAAAGCATTTACTTTGATAGTCGTATAGAGCATGGCAATGCGATATGTCATAATACATTTTAAAATGTTTTGATTTTCCCACAAGTTTTGTATACGGTTTTCAAGTCAAGTGTAAAAAACAGCATGCAAGTTGACACTGGTGCGTTGTTATGTTGAGTCTGTTATTACATCAGCACCTTGATGGAACTCAGGACACTATAAATGTCCATACATTCCATGGGACATATCGATTTTGTCACTCATTTGCTGCGTGTCCATAAAATCGTATCTATGTCGATGGGGGGGATTTGATTCCAAAAAAGAGGGAAGGCCTGCATGACGCATGAAAAAATTCAAACGTCCCCCAAAATGTTTCGAGCGTGATGAGATTGACAATTCAAAATTGATGTTTTTTTTAATATTTTCCCCAGGTACATATTTTATTTTGAACCAGGTTGAATCTGGTTGGTACGTTTTTTATCAATCGCAGTAAAGTGTTCGACCGGCTTGAATTTCTTGCCTGACTGCAGACAGCCCACCGAGAACTTTCTAGTGAAGTGTGTGCAGGTGATTTTAACCTTCAACGATTCCAGTTGGGTATTCGGAGAAGTTCCTCTGAAATCGCAACAGAAGCTGTTGACTGACTGCTCTCTCTCTCTCTCTCAACAATATCTGAAATGGCGACATACGCAGCCTACCACCACATCGAATTGGACAGAGTCGGAGCCGGAAAGAAAAAGTAAGTTGCCCGCGCATTTTTTGTTATTGACACTTTTTGCATTTAAAGACATGAATCGGATTTTCTGCTCTTTGCATGTTTTCAGGGGTTAAGTCGTTTAAAGGCGGACACAATTGCACGATCGCAAGGGTGCATTGTCAGAAAGCAGCCGCGTGCAATTGTGTCCCCCTTTGGCGTCAGCACACGGCACAGTGTGTGCTTTTTATCTCTCGGGTAGTCGGTTGGGTCATGTTAGGTTAAGGGTATTTCTCTTGTCCTAAAGCAGAACCCGTATAGGTACGCGTTTCGAGGTCCGAGTCACACCCTTAAGAACAGAACCTTCCAACAGACCTGCACCGTGCACGTCTTGGAGCGTGGTACCGTCAGGCAAAAACAGCGGCAGCGCAGGTTATTTACTCGCATCACACTGTCCCAGCACATACAGGAAGAGACAACCAAATGTCTATAGTAGTCCAGTCTACCAAATGTCTTCGAACACAGGAGAAATTTTGAACATCTATAGCTAATACATGTGCCATCTAATTTTAACAGGGCTTGATGCAACTTCACACCTTACACAAGTGTCATGATGTTTTGCAGCGCGTGATGCCATGTATTCTAAATGGCCCCTGAGTTATAGAGCTCCCCAGTTTGGAAACTTTTGATTACGGCGTGTATACTGTCGCCGTGCGCCCTTCTGGTGAAC
Organism: Sinentomon sp. SZTP_YWyxl; assembly: GCA_030068105.1. NCBI lineage: Eukaryota > Metazoa > Arthropoda > Protura > Sinentomata > Sinentomidae > Sinentomon > Sinentomon sp. SZTP_YWyxl. The sequence continues at coordinate 4,009 of JASGXE010014526.1, read as the reverse complement.
TTGGTTCGATCAAGATCGCGACATATCTACCCCTAAACTCCACCTCCGTTTGGTTGATATCGTTCCCTGTTGGGTCATCGGATTCTGCATATGGAAGAGGCAAATGTTGATTGCTTTCCGAAAAGCAATTGAATTTTCTAAACGTCAAATTTCTCAAATGCAAGGATTGTTTGACCTCATAATTCCCCATTTAAGGATATCTGATTCCGCGATGCAAAATTTGAAGTCAATTTATGAGGTCCATCTGATTAGTTGAGGTAAGAATCAAATTTCGCCTTACCTTTTGCACCATGCAGATGTTACTGATGTTCACACAAAAATGGACGTTTCCATTGTGGCTTTAGAAGGCCAGGTTCGTTGCATCGGGTTTCTCGCAAATTGGCTGCATTGTGGGCCTAAACCCAACTTGCTGACCGCCGACACTGCAATAGACATTCTAACCAAGCAAAAAGATGTTGAGTGTGTTGTGGTATTTTATTTTGCTATGCAAATTTGGGCATGCCAACTCGGACCAGTTTCAATTACAGTGATGCGATTTATTTTTCTCAAATTGTCAACTCATGGACAGACGTCTTCCTGCGCTTGCTTCCGCTTTCGACTGGGTGGTCTGAATTTCGCGTATAAGAGAAAATTGAATTTTATGCTTCAGGAACCTTTCCACCTTTCTCCTCTCTGACTGTTGAGAGGAATGGAAGGTGCAGAGAAAGGGAATGGCCCGACGCCATATGATTGCTGGCCATTCTCTGCCCCTTCCTCTGCGAAATCAGCATTGGCTTTGCTTGCTGCAACCACGCGTCAGCCTTTCCATTGGGCCTTTCTTTTCCGTTCTTTCCTTTTTATCAAGGCCCACAATAAAAGCTCTCTCAGCGTTTAGAATTCTCTTGACAACGCATTCGATTTTTCCCATTTTGCAATTGCAAGCATTTCAGAAATGTTTCGCTTAGAACCCTCCCAATGTATTTGAGAGAATTTCTTGCCACAGGATAATAAAATTTGCGGCGGTGGCAAGACATGGAAATTGCCATTTTTGCTGTGCACTTGCCCACATAATTCACTTAATGGACATTTCCGGAAATTTGCCTGTGCTTGCAGAGAGCAAGGTGAGACTCCATGGACCATGAGCAAAGCTGCAAAGGATGAAAGGTTGTCCATCCCGGAAAGATGATGGGATCCGAAAATGCAAAACACACTTCGCTGAAATGTCTTTCGAGTGTCTTTCCCGAAAAAATTCGAAGATGCAATGGGTTCTTCGGTCCACCCTGTTCTTCCCGAGTCGACCTTTTCCAGAACTTCGAGACAAACGATTTATCACTTTTGCGATGTCGTTTGTTTGTTTGACAAAGTTTTTCCGAAGTTTTCGCGATCTCATTTCAAGTGCTAATCTGATTAAGGTGAGAGATTGAGTTTCATGTTTTTTATAATTCGAACCATTTGCGGCGCCAAATGCGGTCACGGGATCAAGCATGACAGATTTTCACCTTGGTCCTGCGGTCCATTCTGCAGTGATGGTATACGTTTTGAATTGTTGAACCCGACGATGGATGCTCATCTCAAATATCCTATTCATATAATTCTAAATCAGAAAATGTGAAAATACGAATATGAAAGCCGTTATATTTTGTTCCACTCTCGTCCAGAACGTGTCAACGATAAAAACGAGGTCAACGGCATCGTTTTTTGACCTCAGTTTATAGGCCGTCGTTATATCTGACATGCCTCGCAGTGGTAAACGAGAGGTCAGATACTCAATGATCTTTGTTCCGTGTTCTTTTGTAATGCAGGTCCCAATGTTGCCAATGTTGCAAATGTTTCCAATGTTGTCAATGTTGCCCATGTTGCCAATGTAGCCAAAATCGCCAAAGTTGCCAAAGTTGCCAAAAAGTTGTCAAAGTTGCCAATGTTGCCAATGTTGCCAATGTTGCCAATGTTGCCAATGTTGCCAATGTTGCCAATGTTGCCAATGTTGCCAATCTTGCCAATGTTGCCACTGTTGCCAATGTTGCCACTGTTGCCACTGTTGCCAATGTTGCCAATGCTGCCATTGTTGCCAATGTTGGATTTCAGAGAGCTGCGGCTGTCATCCAACATATAGCTGCCCGCCGCAAGTTTCGGCGGGTTGCATTCGCAGTCAACATTGGAAACACCACCCACCCAGAAACCTCCACCCAAACCTGACACATTTTTTTTGGATTTACATATTTCATCAACTGTCGATTCGCATAAAAATATGAATATGTGAGTTCACATGTTCAGGTTTTTTTATTCAGATAAAAAATCTATCGCCTTTTTAAATCTCAATTTTCATATTTCACAAAAAATATTTTTAAACAAGTCCGTTTTTCTCCGTCAAATAATACCAACGAGAATAAAACCGTTGAGGTGTAGGTACATATACAGGATATCCCAAATGTCGCTTGACAACCCCATAAAAGGGCATTGCCGGCGGGTTTGAAGCAACTCTGGAAGCTTGGAGTGAAATTTGTTCCAATTCGAACGGTTAACATCTGCAACAGGCAGCCTGCCCATTCTAAACCTGAAATCTTTGGAAATAGCCCCACAAGAGAAGATTGAAAACTTGCAAACAGCAGGGGTTGTCAAGTGACTTTTGGGAAACCCTGTATATAGGTATGACGGGTATGACAGCAGCTCCCATTCCGGCTTGATTTGATTTTGAATCTCTGTCACATGTCAGGGAACTTTAATTTGCGGTTGTTCTTTTTCCAAAAAATCATGAAGCATTTTCTTGCTGTTGAACAGTCCAGGCAAGCGTCAAAGGTGCAACAGAGATCGTTCACCTCACCTGTCTGCAAAACCATTTATTGGCGTCCAAAAACAACAACGAACATTCGGAAAATCTTGCCATATCTGTACAGATTTCCGAGATCAGACCACGAAGAAATTTCCCATCCATGAGGGAGGAATTCTGAACGACAGGAAACTTTCGATTTTTAGTGCTCTTTTTGCAACGTTTTCAATCAATGCAGCAAGGATTTTTGCCGCTTAGAATAGAGTCTATCAAAAATAACTTTGAACATTGGAGAAATTTTGAAGGCCATAGGCAAATGCAGGGGCCTTTAATTTCAACAGAGCTCTTGCTGCAACTTCACACCTACCACGAGTGTCATGATGTTTTGCTGCGCTCGATGCCGTGCATTCAAAATGACCCCTGAGTCAAAACCTATAGCCCCCACATATGTTCGAAAACTTTTGATGAGGAGTGTAGTTCGAAGCAAAACAGCGGCAGACGGAAAAAGAGTCAATGACATTGGGCGAAAATTTTGTTGACTTTTTTGCGGTCTGTGCTTAAGTTAAGTTAAGCACTTAAATGCGTTGCGTGCATCGTTGCTCCCTTTGCTGCACACAGCTCATCTTGTGCACCGCAAAAAGGTAAGTCCAATTTTCGCTTTTTTGGCGAAACCGTGTAAGTGCTATTTTGGGGTTACCCAACCGGAACGTTGAACACATTAAAATTGCCCCGTCCCCGTGAAGGAGGTCGCTCCCAAAAGAGACAAAACATGAGGACGACAACATGCTTCAACATGGGTCTTTGAAGCATAAAGCTACATTTACACAGCAGAATTTCTCCGCGTAAGGGCTTCGGAAAATATATCGCGGTGACAGACGGCTGCGGGATTTTCTCGAACTTCCAGATTATAGGAGCATTTTTGGGGGTCGTTCTGCGCTCTGCCACCACCAAAAGTTCTTGCGGGTGTCGCGTGGCTTTGTGAGAATCTCATGCGTATTTTCCACTTTGAAATTTTTGGTTTGAAATATGCTTGCATTTTCCCATGGTGAGAATCTGATAATAACAAAAAATGAAAATCCAATAATTCATGCATGGTGTGGTGAAAATCCAATGAATTTGCGCTTCCATAATTCTCTTTCGTTGCTGCGACAGAGAAATCTTGAACTTTCATTTTCCACCGTTGCACGCCTTCATCAAAGCGATAAAGCAAGCATCATGGGAACACTTGGTGTGTCCTTGGAACACAACACAAGTGTTCAATTT
>JASGXE010014525.1:0-12058 GCA_030068105.1 Sinentomon sp. SZTP_YWyxl | reverse complement strand
AGCGTGAGCGAAAGATTTTGGAAGAAAATTCCAAACTGAAAGAGGAACTTCGTTCAGCCAAATCCCAGCTGAAAAACAAAGAACGGGATTGTGCACTAATTCCAAAACTTGGAGCTTGCTTCACCCCCAAACAAATTCAGTGTTTTTTGAAGGGGCAGACCCAGGCAAAATGGGAAGCGGCCGATATTGTCAAAGGACTCCAAGCTCGTGCCGTGTCCCTCAAAGCACATCACCTCATCAGAAACACATGGAGGATTCCTTTGCCAAGCAATCATCTCTGAAGAACTGGACTACATATTTCCACAGGGTTCCCACCCGTCCTGGAATGTCCTGGATTTGTATTTTGTCCTGGAATGTCTTGGATTTTGGCATGTCCGTCCTGGAGAGTCCTGGAATTTTTATCTGATGGAAATGAAACATTTTTTTTTCTTTGTGGAACTGACTGAAATTCTGATCCACAGAAGCAGAAAACGACTCAGAAGTCAGAAGAAAAAATGTGACGTTTTATAATGCCATTTGGAGAACCCAAATTTGTCAAAAGGCTCCAGCTTTTGGGGGACTCCGTCCCCCAAACCCCCTGCCAGGGGCTCTGCACCCTGGACCCCTGCTGGGGACTCACGCCCCCTGAGCCCCCTTTTGTGTCAGATTTGGGTCCCAAAAACAGAAGACTGAAAAGATACAAGTTCATGTGGCAAAGGTCCAGAATTCCGACTTGAGATTGAAGTGAGTTTTCACATCTTTTTCATTTCGCTTTCCGTGGGGTGTTCCAGGAAAGTTTTGCCCTTGCCCCACCCCATGGGGAGAGGCAAAAATTTATCCGCAGACGAAACAAATCAACTGGATCACCCCATGATTTCTACTCTTGCAATCCGCCATCTTTCATGATGTTCTTTTTCCCGCTTGCTGCTGCCTGCAAATGCGGCATCCACAACTCGTGCTTCCTCCTGTGTCGCAATGACGTCATTTTGCTTGGCAACGCAGGAAGCCCGATTCGGCTGGCTCGCGGTTCTGCCGTACCTTATTACAAGCGTCGATGCTACGTACCTTGGTTTGGCTTTAATTTGTGCATACAAATACACGATCTCCATTTCTCTCTCTGGAATCTCCGGCACCATCTTCAAAACTATTGCAAGGTTCGTTGCCCACAATTTATTTTAATGTGTTCGTTTTGTCCTTTTGACCTGCCTGACATGCCACCATGTGGGGCCTGTTGTCTGTGTTTGATCGAACAAGACATGAATTTTTTGATCACGCCATGCATCATTATTCCAACAATCGGCGTTTTGTCCTCTGCACTCACGGAATGGGATGCAATTTTTGGCTAAAATGCCTTTGTCAAAAATTAGAGTGAATTGGTGTTGAAATACACGCCACAAATTGTTGCATCTCTCCGACGGCATTGGTTTTTTTGTTTCATTTTTGACACCGGACTTTTGTCCCACGGTTGCGACGGCGGGTCATAAAAAAAAAAAAAAAAAAAAAAAAAAAAGACATCGGACAAAAAAATTTGGATGTCATGCCGATGTTTTTCCTGGACATCCGGCCGACGTTGAAAATTAAACATCCGCCGATGGTCCAACAAACTGTCGGCAAAGCATCCAGCCGATCTTTGCACAATGTCGTCGGCATTCTGTCGGCATGACATCCATCGGCACAAATCATCCATTATTGTCAGTTTTTTTTTAATTTGAGAAATTGCGGAAATACTTGGAGCTTTGCCCAAATAGGCTAAAGCCCCAATGTTGGCAAGATCGCCGAGGTTCCTTCTCGGGAACACCTCATTGAAATGCGCACAATCCAATCAGAGAGACTTGCAGCAGAAATTCGAACACAATAATTTGACATGGGCGTTTTTCGAAATCATTGCCAAGTTTCAATGTGAATTCATGTTTCATTCGCGCGCATGTGTTCAACCTTTTCCCGCGCAAAACCACAACAAACCTGAAATCTTCAAAGAAATATGTTTCCACCTTTTCCAAAAATTATCTGGAAAGGTGCTGATTCCATTTTATCGGAAAAAATCTGATAGTGACTGCCCATGCAGCCACGAGGGATTTAAGTAAACGTTGAAACCGGGTTTAAGGCGTTGATGGCCGTTTAAATGGTGTTTATGGGTATTTAAGGAATCTGCGATCATCAAAACCAAGCATTTATTTAACGTTTGAAAAACGTATTTAGCAAAGCAGCTATTCTTGCAAGGCCAAATTGTTGACATTCAACAATACATGAACATTAATTCAACATTTATTCTCAACATGCGCTAAATTAGGGGGAATGGCTGTTTACGAATTGATAGCCATCATCGTTGATGAAATGTTTTGCTTCGATGCTGTTCAAATATGAAGAGTGTGGCGTTTAACTTAAACAGTTGCAAAATGTTCATTTAAAACACGAATGTAAATGCGGACAATGCGTATTTGTGAGCTGCATACTGAAAACGCTGCTCAGGCGCTTTGCTTAAACATTCCATTAATCGAATAAATTCGTGTTTAGCTTAAACGTTTTGTCAATTGTTTATTATCAACCCAAGATAGACACGCAAGGTGCCTGTTTCAGAACTGTCATCCGTCAACGTTGAAGAGATGAGATTGTTTAAATCTTTTTGAAATAATATTGCACGGCGTTGAAACCAAACCTTTTGTCAACGTAGTCAAATTGTTTGCGCTCTGCTGCCCATAGAACGTGGACGATGATTGGTCTTTTATTTTCGCAAGATTTCAATTGCCCCAGCATATGCAGCAAAGAAAAGGTTCGAGAGCCTCATGTATTGCCTATTTTACAGGGGTACTATTCTGGGACCGTTCTTGATTAATTGAGTGAAAATGCAGCAGAATGTTTCCAATCTGTAGCATTAAAATGATCCTTTTCTGCTTTTGACTGATCCAAAAGGTTTTGAATCTTCGTATCATGTTTTCGTTGTCGGGGCTTCGTTGTTTTCGTTGTCATGTTTCGTCGTCCATGCATTCGACTGCACACAAATTGGCATGTTTGCCGGTGCAGTAGGATGAGGCCTGGGTCCCAATATGGACAATGCTGGGTCCCAATATGTTCGAATTTCCAAAAATGCGCATCAAATTTTATTTGCTTATTTGCAGTGCGGGCAAGTTATAATCACTCGCAGTTTTTATTTGGGAAATTTTAAAACCGGTATATGAAAAAGTCCTCACAAGATAGAGAAGTGGAATTGAAGATTGGAATCAAAACAGTTCATTTCTAATAAAATACAATTTCAATATTTCTAAATAAAATATTTCAATAAATCCAATATTTCTAAATAGAAATATTGTTTGCTAAAATTGTCCGCCAATATCGTCAAAATTGTTCGATAAAAAATTGGAGTTCATCATTTTGACCAAGGCCCAAAATCAATGAAAAGTGCGCCAAATCGCATGCAATGATATTTGTTGCAGCGAGTGAAACTGCATCAGGCTCTCTTGAAATTGGATGGCATTGTCTTTTTTCCATCATTTGATCTCTTGAACATCGACTATATTTAAAAAGAATTGTGACGCACCCCGTAATGGAAAATAGCTGGATGCTGTGCCTTTTGAGGGACAAACTGTCACCATTTTTGATCAAAATGCCTGTTCACTGCTGGTGCTTGGTGGCTGGCATGATGGAAATGCAAAATCTGACCCATGAAGCTCCGTGAAAGTATTCCAATAAATGCCGTCATTGTTGAAGACTCGTAAATTTTATTCGACGTTGGTTCGTCTCAATCTCCTTCGGAAAATGGTTGGCCGCACTTCAACAGGTTGCGTCTGAAGTTTTGATGGTCAATTTTCCGTCCAACAGGAATAACGTCTAATCGAAATGTCTTAATCTTGGAACAACGTCAAACAGAATGACCCCAACCGGAATAACGTCTAATTGGAATGATGTATCACCGCAATTTCGTCTAATCGAAAAAAAAAAGATTTTAACCGTTTGAAATGGCAGCTTTCTTTTGGAACTAATGTCATGCAACATTGCCAGATCAGGATTTCGCGTGAAAAGCGGAAACCCAATGAACAGGGAAATGACCACGCGCCAAATGATGGTTCCGGAATTTAACCAAACCCAACCTCAGGAGGATTTAAAAACAACGCGTATTGGTCTTCGTGTGTGTCAGACCGAGACGTTTTTCTGAAGGCATGATAAACTTGAAATAAAAATAAATTGAATTTGAAAAAAAAATTAAACAGCTTCCATCCGCCTTGGCAAAAAAGAATGCTTCATCTCTTCTTTTTGAACTTTGTGAAATTATCGTTTGCGGCCCACTGCCTGTATGGAAAATTCCTGAAGACCCAGAAGCTGGAGTCATTCTGAGGTCAATGGGAATTGGGAATGAGACTGAGACAGGCGTGCGCCACTTGGATTTTGGGGGGGACGTGGGATCGCATAATTTTTTTTCCAATCCACTTCCGCGGACAGGAGCATTGCAACAGCCAATCACGTCGTCTCAATTTGTGACGACATCAATTTTCGCATTTTTGCCTTGCCACCGCTTTTTGCCATTTGGCGTGTTTGCCACCGCTTCGCAACTCTTTCTAGGGTCACAATAGGGTTAGGTTAGGTCAGATTAGGTTAGGTTCGGTCAGGTTAGGTTTGGTATTAGGTTTTGAAAATTGGATGTTGAAATTGGCTGGAATTCCCAACAGCCAATCAGAGACGCGCATGCGGAAGTGGATTGGGAAAAAAAATATGCCGTGGGACCGCAGACCAGCAATGGTGGAGTGTTATCGCGCGACGGTGCGTTGCGCGCAGCACAACGCTGGGGGTGGGGTTGCGGAGGGTGTGTCCCCTCCCCGAAAGGGAGTAAGTTTGAAAAAATGGAATCAAATGGTGCCCAGAATTGTCAATGTTTCAAAAAACGGCCATTTTTCTCACAATATGCAGAAATGCATATTATCCTACAAAAATCATTTTGAAAACAGTACCAAATTCAAAAAATGTGCGATGACCACACAGGTAACCTCCAGGCCAAAGAAGAAACTGTGAACATTACTTGAAGTGTGATTCGATCGGACAGGGACGACTGGGTTGAAGTTTCACTGCGACAATCACCCGCGAACGCTCCCGACCTTTTTCCTCCCGTGGAAAATTTGAATTTGGACAAAATTATTGGGAGGGACGAATTCCCTTGCAAGAATATTGGGGGGACACGTCCGCCCTGTCACCCCCGGTTTTGCGCCCCTGGAATGCGAAAACATCCGAAACCATTCTGGTCCCACTAAAATATGCTCAGCTCTTGAAAATGCCTCCCTCTGCCAAGACCAGACGACATTCAGTGCGGTCTTGCCTCTGCCTGGCCGTCTGCAAACGTGTGTGTTCGGTGATGCATTTCCCATTTCGCTCCAGCAAAACTTGCTTTGCTTGACTGGAAAGACACGATCATTCAAACCCTGAAGACGATGGCTGGAGAAAGGACATCATGAAAGAGGGACCCAGCCGAGTGGGTTCAGTTCAGTAGAAGGAAAAAATATAGACCAGCAACGATGGCTTTTGACCACCACAGCGTTTATACACCACATTGTTCCTCGCTGATTTAGAGCTTCCTTGCAAACACCACACCACCCACACGCGGTTCATCCCACCAAAATCATTCCACAAAAACGCAGTTTTATTGTTCATCGGAGAATTTTTGTTTTTTTTAATTTGCTATGTTTTATTTTACAATACTGCCCCAAAGAACTTTGGGGGCAGGGAGCACACGCTCCAAGTACCTAACACATCCGTTTAAAACAACATCGTCAAACAGAGTAAAAAAAAAAAAAAAAAAAAAAAAAAAACAAATAGTCACCAAGTAAACAAATGGCAACTGTTTAATAATGCGTGAAACGCATGAGAAAAAGCTCCTGTTTCAGTGATGCACGGAATTTAAATGGGGAGAGAAGTCCAAGATGTCTGTTTTTGGAGGAAGTGCCTCGGAGTGCTTTGGAAACAACCGAGATGGGGCGTCAAGGGAATTCCATTCTCTTATTGTTTTTGGAAAAAATGAATTCAGAAGAAAATTGTGCCTAGGTGTTGGATATGAAAAGCAAAACCCGTGGTCGGAACGGCGTTGAACAGACTTTAGGCAATAGCAGAAAGGAAGCGGAACAGGGCATTTTTGGCAAACAAGGTCAGAAAAAATTTTGAGCCGACGGTTACGTCGTCTATCACGAAGGGGTTCAAGTTGTAGGTCTGATAGGATAGCTGACACAGAAGCACAGCGACGGAAGTTTCCGGAGATAACTCTGGCAGCACGTCTCTGGGTACTCTCTAAAAGATGAATCTCGGAAGCAAGCATCGGGTCCCATGCTGCGCACGCGTATTCCAGCACTGGTAGCACAAAGGACACATAGGCCTTTCTTCTCGCTGCAGGAGTCGAATACTTAAGATTCCTTTGGATGAAGCCGACAAGTCGACTCGCTCTTGAGGCAGTCGACCGAATATGGTCGCCCCAACTGAGGTCAGCTCTAAGGATTACTCCTAAGTATTTATAGGCGGGAACGTTTTCTAATGGAGTCCCAGATAGGCAATAGCAGGGAATCAAGTTCGGGGGAGGTTAACGCCTCGGGAAAAGCACATTGTTTTGCATTTATTAGGATTCAGTCTCATTCCCCAGGTATCGCACCACTCAGAAATGCGGCAAAGATCATCAGAAAGTGTTTGGATATCAGCAGGTTTATTGATAGCTCTGTAAACGATGATATCATCGGCGAATAGGCGAATGCAAGATCCCAGACCATCAGTTACATCATTCACGTAAATTAAGAAAAGAATCGGACCAAGTACGCTACCCTTGGGACTCCTGAAGGGACAGGGCGAGGTGTAGAGAGTAATCCATTTACGGACACTTGCTGTGTGCGGAGAGAAAGGAATGATGAAACCAGTTGAACAGTTACAGCTGGGAAATTAAGAGAAATAAGTTTGTTTATCAATTTGTCGTGTGGCACAAGGTCAAAGGCCTTAGAGAAATCAAGAAATATCGCATGCACTGGGTAACCCGCATCTAGGGATCTGGAAACATCGTCGACCAGATAAATAAGCTGCAATTCGCAGGACAAGTTTTTCCGAAAACCAAACTGATTTGTGTGCAAGATGTTGTTCTCAGCAATATGACTTAAAAGGTGGCTAACAAGTACTTTCTCAAATAGTTTTGATGCAATACAGGTCAACGAAATTGGGCGATAACTAGATGGCAAATCATTAGGCATGCCCTTTTTTGGTATTGGAATGACAATGGCCTTTTTCCAGTCACAGGGGAAGTACCTCTCTGCAGATATTAGCCGGAATAGGTGAGTGAACACGGAGGCCAACGAGGGTGCAAGCTCTTTCAGTATCTTTGCCGGAATACCGTCAGGCCCAGCTCCCTTTTTAGGGGAAAGCGATTGGAGAAGCTTAAGAACACCTGCATAGGATATCAGTAAACGGTCAGGTTGGCCAGGTGGATCAGAACGAATACTTGTTACAACTTCAGAAGTCGGAGGTTGGGATGAAGGAGAGAAAACACTACAGAAAAAACTATTGAGCATTTCTGATAATTCAAGGGGGTCGGAAACATTATCGCCTGAGTCATTTCTCAACATTTTCAGGTGGGTATTGTCATTTTTGAGGGATTTGATGTACCCCCAGAAGCCCTGGCAGTGTTGGCTGGACAGAGCGGTGTCAATGAAACTACTAAAAAGTTGAGAATTAAGCTGTGCGCAATCTCTGCCCAGAAGCTCATAGGATAAAATGTCATCATGCTTGCCGGACTTTTTGGCACGGGCATGCGCCAGTCGCTTTTTGGCGAAAAGTTTCTTTAGCTTGCAATTTACCCAGGGGAACTTGGCCTTGTGTGTAACTTTCCGAGGTGGTATCAGACTCAGAATTGAAAGAAGCGTATTTTTAATGACGAACCACAGGCCTTCGGCATTTAGAGAGCCTGAGAACGGATAAGAGAAAAACGGGTTAGATTTCAAAACTTGGTTCAATTTAGTCCAGTTGACCAAGCGAAAATTTCGAATAATTGGGCCCGTCTGTTTGGGAAGCTGATCCCCTCTCTCATTGTCCTGCCATTGCAACACAACAGCGTCATGGTCAGAAATACCTGGAACAACAGAAACAGAAAAGCAAGGAGAGTCAAAATTGCACAGAGCAACATCTAGAATAGAGGAACAGCGTTCCGTGGATCTGGTGGGGAGGTGAACAAGTTGGTTCAATGAGAATGTCAGAACAAGTTCCTCGAAGAATTTGTCATTAGACGAATACTGAGCCGGAGGAATTACGGTTTTAAGAGGTCGATCCATAGGGCAAAGTACTCCTTGGGCATTTGGTGCGTTAAAATCACCACAAATCATGACTTTTTCGTTGGCAGCTACTCGGGCACAAAGAGAGTCATACAAATCATCGAAAATTTGGCAGCTTCGAGGGAGACCAGGAGGCAGATAAACTGCAGCAAGTGACAAGGTAAAATAACTACAGATCCTAATAGAACACCAAACGATCTCGAGGTCGCTAGAGACAGCTATACGATTTTCGACCAAAGAACTGTCTAAGGAAGAATGGATGGCGAGAAAACACCCCCACCACGTGAATTGAATGGGCGGTCCTTCCTATATATTTTGAATTCAGGTGGAAATATTTCAGTGCTGGCAATGTCCGGCTTCAACCAGGTCTCGAAAGAACAATGACATTCGCGCATCGGGCATTCACTAACTCAAGAAGATCAACTCGCTTTTCAAGGCCAAATACAGAACGGCAGTTAAGAACAACAATGATTAGCTTAGCACTAGAAGGAGAAGAAAAAGTCGTTGAGACTCCAGGGATGCGCAAAAATGACTCCTTTCACCTTTCGAGGTGGGGACAGCTCTGCAATACTTTGAAGTTGTACCACAAAGTCTGCTGATCACACGACCAAGTGGCTTGAAGCATATTGTTGAGTGTTAGAGGCTGACCCAGATGGCATCCCCACCCCCTCCATCGCAACTGACGGATCAATACTGGCCATCCCACTTCTGCTGCTGGCTTGCACTACCGAGGCAGGAAGGCGAGCAGTGATCCCAATTGGGATGGGTGGAGAAGGTAGTCCAAAGTTCGCAGCGACTGAAACAGGAGAAGAAATTGAGTGAAAAATGGGCATGTTAGCAGTAGCAGTAGGAAAATATGTTGAGTGTTAGTGGCCAATCCATGTGGAATCCCTGCCCCCTCCGTCGCAACTGACGGATCAATGCTGGCCATCCCGCTTCTGCTGCTGGCTTGCACTGCAGAAAAGCAGGAAGGCGAGCAGTGATCACAGTTGGGATGGGTGGGGAAGGTCGACCAAAGTTCGCAACGACTGAAATTGGTGACGAAATGGAGTGAAAAGTGGACATGTTAGCAGTAGCAGTAGGAAAATAATGTTGAGTGTTTGTGGCCAAACCATGTGGAATCCCTACCCCCTCCGTCGCAACTGACGGATCAATACTGGCCATCCCGCTTCTGCTGCTGGCTTGCACTGCAGAAGCAGGAAGGCGAGCAGTGATCCCAGTTGGGATGGGTGGAGAAGGTAGTCCAAAGTTCGCATCGACTGAAAGGGGTGACGAAATGGGTGAAAAGTGGACATGTTAGCAGTAGCAGTAGGAAATAATGATGAGTGTTGGTGGCCAAACCATGTGGAATCCCTACCCCCTCCGTCGCAACTGACGGATCAACACTGGCCATGTTGAAACCAAATGACTTGTTCCTGCGAACACAGATTTTTCATGAAATATACAGGGTATTCCAATGAAAAGACAATGATGGCGAGGCTCCATGCCATCGCAAACTGTCGCTTTCGTTGCATTTGCAACCCCAGGATTTGAATTGTTCTCTGTCTGATCCTCGATCAAGGTGGAGGCTCGCTGGATCTTGCCAATGGACGACACCTCAATGCACTGGATGTTTCAAAACAAAATATTATTTTTTTACCTTTCCCATTGTTTGGATGACCATGTACCGTCATCGGGAGTTTATGTTTTACCGTTACATCATTTATGGCTCGATTCTTTGATCCTCTGGACATGGTGGTTGAAAAATGTACCTATGTGTCAAAAATCTGGTAAAACGTTTAATGGATAATGCGTCCGCATTCCAGAGCATACTTTTTGACAGTCAATTTCTGGGACCTTTGTGGACTCACGTAACAGATGGATTGCAACAGTGATTCCAGTCTCTCAAGATCAACTGGAAACGAACGCAAAGCAACAGGTTGACAATAAAGCAATGGGTAGGTGGTGCTGGTCGGATGTTGGTTCAGGTTTAGTTACAGCTTTAAATTAGTGATAACTAACAATAAAATAAACTACAAATCACGTCCGCGAACTTGGATATTCCCCATCTATAGTCAGGGATACACAAGTTTTTGATATCTTTGCAGGCTATCGCCACACCAACGCTGCACCGGTACACCATCGCGCAATACACCCGCCACAATCGTCATCACCCAGCCTGTCACATCCGAAAACTGTGCGGCACCCGGGCTGAGATGGGTAAAAAAGATTTTTATATGCTTTTTTGTGCCCAGAGGGTTTCAAGACACAGGATATTCCAAGTTGTTCCACATCATGATTTTGTGCGGTACCCATAATTCAGTTTGTCGTCCACTGCATCACACGTTCTACTCCATGCAATGTCCATTCAATGCAACATCAACATCTATTCCATGCATATCAGTGCAATCAGAGCCAGATATATTTGATGTTATCTCCCAATCACATATAGGGCCAACCTCCAGCCCCCTCTCATAATTTACCATTGAAAAAGCCTGAGCAGCACACGTTCGGTTAGAGTCGATATCCCATAGTTTTGACACCCTGGCCGCGTTCCCGGAGTTTCAGCAATTTTTCAAGGTTAGATGAAAAAGTGGAATCCAAAAACCGCAGGTTGACAACAAGCAACAAGTTGACGACAAGTAATCGGCGGTGAGGGTAGGTACATGGGTTGGGCCAGGTTCGATGAACATGTTAATACGAAGGTCGAACATAAATTTTTGTCCCCAGCAAGGATGGAATGAGAATATTTTCCCACATGATGTTCGATGTTCTATAGAATCCACTTGTTCTATTGTTGAGATGGCCATCTGGAAAATTCCTGTGTGTCTTGCTCCTCCAGCCAGTCAATCACAGTTTCATGAGACTTTCGTTATTGGCAAACCGTTTCACTCGCAGGCACTTCTTCATCATTGCAACGGATAAAAGTCATGGGGAAAAGAATGGATGAATGGTTGGCCAATTCAAATCCTGCCTGTTAGTTTTGTGGCTTTTGAAATTCAACTCTTGCGGGTGCGTGGTGATGAAGAAGGACTCCATGCCATGCCACAACTTATCCTTCACACAGTGCAGCTTCCCAAACACTGTGTAAGACCACACAGAAAAAGTCAAAAATTTCTTTATGTCGAATCAGCAATGAAATGGTTCGAAGCGAAATATGGTCACGGACAATAAATATTGTACCACCCTCGTACGTCCCTGAAATTGACAGCAGATATATGTCGTCAGATGTGCCGAACTACGAATTATTACCGCAAAAGTAGGCGATTCTGGTTTTCTCGCAAAATAACGTCGGGTTCATTCCATTTACATAGGAGGATTCACTAGTGTCGAAAAGTTCTTGGAAACTTCAATGTGAAGTTTTCTGTTTAGAGGGTTCCGCACCAGGAGTTTTCAACGCATCGTGGCAGCGAAAATTTGCATGCATGTGTCTCTCGTGCAGCGTGGCACCAATTTTTTGCTTATTCTTAACCGATACGGAGATATTTTAGTTGGTTTCCCCGTGAAATCTTTCACCGCGATTGGAGTGCGTATGGCCAGCATAAACTCCCTTTCTCCCTCACGAAACAAGTCATGACTTTTTCATGATTTTAACATGAGTTTCTCATGAAAATCATGACAAAAACGGGACCGGTGACTGGGGCAGAACGAACTGAGGCAGAAGTGGACTGAGGCAGAATTTTTGCATTTTTGGAGGCCGATTTTTGTAATTTCTCCGGGTTAGGTTAGGTCAGGTTAGGTTAGGTTAAGTTAGGACAGGTGTAAGCAACAACCTCCGCGCAAAAACTCCCTCAAAAACTCCCTCCTTTGTCCAATTCTACCTC